>JABASD010000478.1:0-73657 GCA_019776165.1 Pogonognathellus flavescens
CCCGGTGCGCCCATACGTAGTTACGCCTTTGCAAGAATTTAAATATATTAATAAATCTGCCATACTTTGCTCTTATGGGACAATATGGCGTTTGTCCACTTGGTATTCGTAGTGTCCTCGTCCAATATGGTCAAATTGCCAGTCTTTGTCATTTGGTTGGTATACAACTGTATCATTGTAGGATTACTGGACATCCGCATAACCTCAATCATTTCAGGTGACAAAAAGTTTTTGTTTCTTTCCACAAAGTTCTTTGCTTCATAAATAACCTGGAAACAATCGTGCAACGAAAGATTTGTCAATGCCATTTCAAAATAAATCTTGTCAGACAAGGTATTGTGGTGCATATTCCAAATAGGAAAACGAAAGTATTGCGAGATAGTAAACTCACTTGTCCAGAATAATGCGCCACAATAAAATTGTTCGCATCCGAAACACGGATGAATGGAGTCTTGAATTTGGTATGAAGTTGATCTTAAGTAAAAAATGAATTACTGTACATCAGATACATTGCCAATGAGGTAAAAAACTATCCAAGCCATTGAGTCTCAAGTTAAACATTTTTCTTTCTAAATCTAAGTAAGTCTCTCGCACTTGTCCTAAAGTTGCTCTGATCTATCTGATTCTGGTGTTACTCACTTAGAGCTTATCTATCTACGGAGCATTCCAAGAAAAGAGACGTCGTGTATTTCTATATATTCAACAGTAATGCTTTTACTTTTACACTACTAAAGTTGCGTATCCATTATACCTAAAAAGTTTTTGTGGTCATTGCCCGCACTCTTGGTCTCATCATCCAGAAAAGCAAGAAGTCCAATAGGTTTTGATAAGACAATATCCAGCAATTCACGATTATCGTGATAGTTGTAGCTCACCTGGGACAACTCTTCTCTCTCGTAGTCTTGCTATTAGCACCATTTCAATAAAAACATGCACACAAACACAAATGTAATGATACAAATACTCAATTTATGCCTTTATACCAGAATATTAGCAAATCCACCTAGCCATGGCATGCACATGTCTCTATACACAATAAAAGATAAAAATGTACTCTTGTCTTATTGCGCTCACAAATACCGCTGGTTGCAGTATTTGTCTGAACACATATGTAATGCAGCAGATTTTCAACGTTTTACTATTCAAAGTAAAGATTTCTTACATCTACACTAGAAACGTTTACAATGCAGATAAGTACATCTACTCGAAATCGAGCCAAGCGCAATAAAATAATGTAATTGTAATAAAGCTATACATCAATTCCATAATAGAAGCTTAAGCTCATCTTTATACACTGCACTATAGCATTATCTGAGTTTACATTATTTTGCTGTTTGACTATGAATTGTATGAATACGTAGCGCTACAGAACAACTGGAATTGGGTAGGTATGCAAACTATTCCAATCAAATCAAGAAAACAGGTTTAAATTCATGCTTTGTAGTTTGAAAAGTCTGAATCATTATTCTCCTTCCATGAAGATGATCATCACTAATAATCTATATCTTTGAAACTCACCATTTCCCATATGAAAACTCGTTGATTGTAAAAAAACTGCATTTGCTCGTTGGTCATATTTACAAGAAACTGATCCAAAGTGTTGTCATGAGCAAAGCACTCAAATCCCGGAATATCCAGAATTCCAAGACTGTGTTGATCTCCACTGGAATAAAAATCCCATAAAGTAAGAGTAAGGTCACAAGCCGCAAAGTACGATTAGATTTCAGATAATGCAACAAGGCTTACTTACAAAACGAGACGCGTAAACGACAATTTAGTGTTGATAAGATTCACAATCCAGTCTACGAGTCGACAGTAAAGAGAACGAGCGAGAGCGTCTCGACATTCAGATGCTTCTTTGAAGTTATTTCTTCCTCTGACAACTTCTCCTCCACTTATTACACAAAAGTTTAAGAAAGTCCATTCCAACTTTTTAGATTCCACTCCCAGTAAATCGGCAACTGTAAGAATGGTAATTTGACATTGAGCATTCATGTATTCATTTGTAATTATTATAATATTAGAGTATGATTTTTATTGTCAATACTTTGCGTAATAACATCCAGATTCAGAATCTCTGTAGCATCGTCCTCTTTAAAGTGGATTTGTCCTATCAGGAGAATGGCACTGAGTATCTTAACGATCGTTTCTTGTTCTTCCAACGATATATCCAAAATATTAAATGCTTCTTTGACTTTCCTGAATTTCTCAACGTTTTCATCTGGACAGTGAGCTGGACTGGGAGGCAAATACTCATAATTCTTCCCTCTTTCCAAATGATACTTCTCCGTTTGGTCTGTAGCGCACAAGGTGTCCATTAAATAATAAAAGATGTGAAAATTGCTTTGATTTCTGTAATCAAAATTCATACTATTTCAAACCGTGATTCTGAATGCCCAAGAAAAAGCACGATATTATTTTTTTCAGGTAATACCTTCCACAATCTGTAACTCTCCATTTCTCCAAACAATATGCCCACAGAATAGCTCCGCTCAATTTCCCTGATTTGGTGAATGTGAGTTCCATAAATTGGATATGACGTGTGGCACTGGTATTGAATATAGTCGCTGCATTTCCAAACGCCTCCATGACAGTTTCAACCGTAAGAATTCTCTCCACCATCTTTTTATTCGACTATAACAACAGATACACCATGTCCATATTACTCATGATTCTACTTGCTTTTACATGAGACTATGATACAAAAGTCCAGTAAAAGAGAGAAATTATTAGTCTTACAGTAATTAACTGAAAAGGAAAAAGACTATAGAATTTCTGAAAGTAAAGATAATGAAGGTAAATGGACTGACAGCTGTCATATTTGCAAGATGCCAGAGGAGATGTTTGCCAGCAGTTGATTTACCCGAGCCGGTTTCCCCAGTCAGAATTATATTCTGAATCTCCTGATGATGAAGCATATCTTGGTAAGCTCTATCAGCCACGGCATAAATATGCGGTGCATTATCACATCGTGCACGGTACTTGTACTTCGCAGCTACCTGCATCCACATAGGTAGTCATAGCCAATTCAACAACAATCATTTCACAAACTGTTAGTATTATAAATGTACACACACATGCATACAACTTAAGAAGTTACCTTGCCACACACGCTCATCAACTTTTTACACAAATACTCCAAAATTATCCTACGCTGTGTACACTCACTACCTTACCTTCCACTCTTCTGTGTTACTGTAACTAAACTGCCTGTGGAGAACAGACGTTACCGCGTACATGTTCAGTTTTCATGTATAACATCGAAAATTACTACTGATCCCTAATACCTATATAATATAACCCAAGATGCAATTACATATAGATGCATCTTCAAGATAGAGGAACTTGGTATTTGTATATGTGTACCCGACAGACCTGCATTGCTACCTGTACTGCTGCTAAGCTAATAAAAGAAAGTAGCAGAGTGTGGAGTCTGTGGAGCAATAACGCGTTGAATAAGACAACTGTACATGTAAATAGCCAGTCTAGAGCTATGTCGACTTGAATTGAATTCAATTGAAATGCACAGCCCTAAATTCTCTAAATCTTCATTCCTCTGCAGACATGATATTAGTGATTAGCTTACATTACGTTAGCTCGATTGACTTAATTACAGACCGGTGGCATTTTTAACTGCACGCATCAGGTCTGCTACCTCCTTTCGTCCCACTCCTACCTCCATATCTTCATAGAAGATTACTCTATCCGCTTAAACCACCTTTGTAATTCTTGTGCTTCTCGATCTTCTCTGTAGATTACATTAGAGAGACCTATAACGTCAAGAGATGTGTATCTTTTGTATTATCTACTTAAGTAATTGTTAAATTCTCTTGGAAAAGTGTAATGTACACCACACAAGCTCTATGTAGGTGTACAGGATAAAGATATTACATGGATGCTCACAATTATTCCTCAAGCAATTTACGAAAGAATGTCGTAAACGTGAGATGCTTTTTATTTACTCTCCAATGTATTAATAAAGAAAATACTTCTTTGGTAGTATTGCCTCTTTTACTACTCGAGTTTTTATACAAGACGCATAATGAAAAACAATTTGATATACCGCATCCAATATTAATAGAGCTCATGCGATGCGAGTATCGTAATTTGTTGATGTCAGAGAATGTAATAGCATCTCAGGCATGCTTCTAGTAGTGTATGTACTAGGCAAAGATACATTTCTCACCTCAGATCCGTAAATGGGGTACTCGTGATATGGATTGACAACTACAAGTATGTCTCCCAAGAAAGTGTATATGTTTCCTAGGGCGAATCGTTGCTGAAGTGTTTCTAGAACAGTCTCCTCTGTGACGCAAGTTAATGTAGCCAAGTCATCCCGGTACATATGCTGTGGAGCTGATTTTCGATCCATCTGGAGTGAAATGGAAAGCCGATAATGTAATGCATTTGTGTTCAGGTTGACAACACAAAAAAGATGCATACTTATGGTTCTTAATGCATTTTGAGTTCATGTATTATGTAAAAAAACGTGTGTACCTTAATGCTGTCAGATTTGATGGTAACTTCGGGTTCTGATGTTGGAACAGCATTTGGTCTCAGTTCATCCAACAGTTTAAGAAGATTTGCTTTCACCTAAAATAAGTAAGATATGATTTCGAATAGGAATACTAATAAATAAATTGTAGAACTTAATTTATTTTGAACTATGTGAACTATTGCTATTTTGTAAACATGACTTACAGTATCATCCTGGATCTCATTTATAAATGGATGCTCCACAAGTTCGACAACCCATGGACGATGATCAGGATTTTTTACCAGGCATCTGTAAAGAAAAACTTTCGTTCAACTATGTTTGTAAGTCATTCATTTGAAAGATCACTGGACAATGGAAGAGCTGACAAAAGAGAAAACACGTCTATATAGCAAAACGTGTGCATTTAATGCAAAAAGACTAAAAATGTGTGGTAATGTGGTAAAATAAGTGGTACGTTAGGATTTGCATATAAAAGCGAAGGCTAACCAAACCTTACTGACGCACAAATGAAAACCTATGAAAATTCTAATCTCCTTTCATTGCTCATGTACTTGAAAGGGGATTAAACGTAACACTACACATATTGTACATAATTCATTGTATTACAAGTAGACTCACTCAGAAATGAAATCGTTGTAGAGTTGGGACCACTCGGAACCTTTACATAATCCCTGTGGTGGGTTCTGAACAATTTGAAACAGAGCTCTTGGAGCATACACGGTGGATAATGGAGCAGCTCTATCACCTAATTCCGCAGCAGTCACCCCTAACACACAATGCATTCCAAATATTATACATTAACGCAAATATTATATTGTGTGAATGACAAATGCAAAATGTATCATAGAAGTGAACTCAACCAAATAATTGCTTTGGTCAAGGATTAGTACATAGAGTGTGTAATATTCGTTGTAACTTATTTAGAATGAAATACTTCCTTACCTAAAGACCAAACATCTGCCCGGGAGTCATATGGCAGTTCGGGATACAATTCTGCATTAACGACTTCGGGTGCCATCCAATAAGGAGACCCTATAACTTCACGCGTTTTCCCTTGCGGTGTTTCCAGATGCCTAATTAAATATTTGTAATTAATAAACGACAAGAACTTTTAATTTACGTATTGTTAATACAATGCCTAAAGAAGGAAATTCAGGTGATTCAGGTCTATAGCTCGCAACTTCATTCTTTGTCATAATATAAGTAATTTAATTCCAGCTCTTTAAGATCCACATTATATTTCATGTGAGTCTCACTGTGCCTTTACTCTGGACATCCGCAGGTGTGTTAAAAAACAGAAAAGGAAAAAAGTGTAGCATAAATACAAGTAATTATATTTATGAATATTCTTTCTGGATTATGGCGATGTAACATCTATGTGGGTATGTACGTGAAAATAAAATCGTATACCTACGTAGTTTATTTACTAAATACAAGTACATACTTGGAAATTCCAAAGTCACAGATCTTAATATGGCCATCCTTCGTGATGAGAATGTTGGCCGCTTTAATGTCACGGTGAATGATACTTTGCTCGTGCAGACCTTTTAAACCCTACAGAAATTCCAGGCAACAATTCATAAGCACTCAAGAAAAAATAAGCGTGTGAGATTTTATGCTTCATGTGGGTGGACTATAAAATTACAGATACTTCTCATAACCAAAGGCTACAGGTAAACATGATAGAAAACCGATCTATCGGAGTGACTTAGGCTGTCTACTATATCCAACCTAGGTAGTTAGTAGGTTAGTTTGCATTTTACAGCAATTCAATGAAATAGTACATAATAGTTCAAATAAAGTGGGTATTTCATTGTGGTATATTTTATATAGAGGAAAAAGCAAGTCCTTCACAGTTTTACTTAATGCAATTTTAATGAATTATTATATGTACTGTCAATAGGTCTCTTCCAGAAACGTAATGATCATATTATTATGCAGATTATAATGGTTAAAAAGCAAAACTTACTATTACTTATTATTACATCACAAAAGTTATTAGTGTAACTTACTAATATAACTTCCCGAAGGATATAGGCGATTACATCCTCTTTGAAGAACTTTTCTTTTTCTTTCAATTTTAGTAGAATATCTTGAAGCGATCCTTCATCGCAAATCTGAATAATTTTAGTGTAAAATGAGTAAGACTTGAAATCATTGTCGATTCAATCTCCTGAAGTATAGGTATCGATTGGTTTATTTCAATTTTCTTACCTCTAAAATAAACCATATTTCATGTGGAAACACTGCGGAGGTTCTATAGGTGCCATAATAAACGGGAAATGCAGGATTGTCTTTGCACAACTCAGAAAGAATACAATGTTCTTCGTATATCGAGTTGACAGTCTCTTCAGACTCTTCTCGGATTTTAATCGCTACTCGTTTCCCATCTGCTACACAAGACAAGAAGGCCAAAAACGGAGTCACAGAAAATAAATGAAAATGTTAGTAAAGGAAACCTTATCTTATCTAAGAGCTTTTAATTAGAAATTAACGAAATGCAGACAGAGGAGACTCAGACTGGTAAAGATAGTTGCTACATGAGAATTTTATCTTTCTTCTGTCTGTACCTTTTTCTGTGGCTTCGTAAACGACAGAAGAGTTCCCCGTTCCTATAATGGCACCGAGAGTATATTTCTCTCCGGGATCTTCCAGACTTTGCTTCCACGCTTCAATTTCCTCATCGCTCATGTCTCCACTTTACTTCAGTTTCCTCTTCTGCTCTCTTCTTCTTTGAAGTCTTTTCCACAGAGAATAATTAATATGTTCTACTTCCGAGCGGCCACAATACAATGAGACCAGTAAATGAAAATAATTTTCCACTAGCGAGTATTAAATGTAGGATGCAAGTATAGAATGTATATTCAATGACTATCAAGGGATTATTAGTATATGAAGCAAATCAGTTAAAAGGATTATGTTATGACATGGGGGACACGTAAATCTACACGCTATTTTCAAAGCCTAAACTGTAAAGGGAAAATTCATATATTCAGAAATAACCTCTACAGCCATCACACATCTTTGAAAGTTGAATGAATGCCTACCTAGTTAGTATTAATGCTTACATCAAAGTTTTCGGGACAATGTGAAACCCTTCAAATCTCATTTGCCATTATGAATTAGGCCGTGCACTTTATGGATTTCACTTGATACGTAGTAAAGCCTTTTGTCAGCGTTATACATATATGTATAAGTTCGTGCATGGCTCGTGAATCGTGGAATAGTATAAATCTTCAAATGTGCAGAATCTTAATTACTATATATAGGAGCATATTTATGAGACGCAAGACGGTTCTATACCTGAATAATAATGAAAGGCACAGGAAAAACATCTTCCAAGGCAGTGAGTTGTTGAATTCTACGTATAGTACCAGAGCTCCTGTAGTACGTACCATGCACAATTCATATATGCCATTTTCATTATGTCAATGATATCATTTGTATATCAGGGCTAGGTGTCTTTCTTAAAACTATTATTGATACAAGACATCAATACTTTTAGCGTTTACATTGTAGATACTTTTTTATTAATCATGTACATCAGAAATGTTAGCACATACATTTTTATACATTAAATACATTATACAACAACTAATATGGACATTGTGTTTACTTACAATTCAGAACTTATAGTACAATTTTCTGTTGGTTGATATTAACAATTGATATCAAAGAGGAATGCATCATATAACATGTCACTATGATTATAAATCTTTATTTACATGCGCATGTAACTGCAGTAGGTATTTTAGGTATAAAAGCACAATACCAAGACTACTTCTGTATAAATAGCGCAATGAAAGAAAATATGAGAACACAAGTAATACTGGAAGCTTTGTAAGGTTTTCTTTATTTTATTTATACTATATATTGCATATATAATTTTTCTATAGCAGCTCACGTATCATTGAAGTGGTATACATGTTCGCTACGGACACTGCATAAAATGGCATGACACTAGTACATATTCATAGGCTTAAAATGTAGATAATTTAAATACCTACCAATCGAAAGTGAAGATATGTACCTACAAAATCATCATCACAGAATAATAAGTAAAGTATTTCTCCAAACGCTAAGCATGCGACTTAGTATTATTATTTACATCATTCTATGTCAAGTAAGACTTGGAAAATGTCGCATCAGTCTTAAAATTAATAAATATTACGAGAAACATTAACATAGTAAATACGGTACCTATAAATTAAAAAGTATAATTTACATGCGCAGTTATGTCGCATGAGAAAAAGCGAGAAGTAGAAAGGAGAGGTATAAAATCGAATTCTTACACAGGAAGATTTTTAAGACATCTAAATCTTATAGCATAGTACTAATAACACTAACAAAATGTGTATATACCTGTGGGCATCTGTATATATGTATTTACATTGTGTTTTGCTATTACCTGCAGAAATCTGCAGGAAATTCAGTATATCCACACACTATGGTTCCTCTCTCGTTATTTGCTATTGTATAAACAGTCAAAAAGCGAGCAGTCTTAAGGTTGGTTACTTAAGACAACCTAAATGTACACGACAATGACAATAGGAGTTTAGCAGAGTCCTACATATCATAGCTGTAGAGATAATTAAGCCTAATAACATATATTAGTGCCAAACAATCGTTGTAATTGCTCTCTCCCATACTGCGAACTAAAGTAAGCCTATAAATCATATTAGTACTGAACATTCTCATGCAAACACACACACACAGTCACAAAACACACACAGACCTCACCAACTATAGACACTACCACACTCCGCGTCTCTGATGTGAAACAACGAAGAAATTATAATAATAAATTGCACGCAATGTTAATGCTAACACAAACAAACAAAACAACAATACGTATATCGTGGCATGATCTGAGTCTACAAAAGGAATAATATGTTCGTGATATTTAAATTACAATAAATACATGTTTTACGGGTAATATACATATTTCTATTGTCTATAAAGTTTACATGCACAATCATACCTACACCATTCTTGTGAGTACCTAGAATCATACCCACACAACAGCCTACCGAGACCTACCTAGTACTAGTCGTACTCTACACAACACACGGTCGTTTTATTCTGTACATATTATGCAAACAAAGGTGGTAATACTGATCATCACATTAAGGAACTATACACACTTAAATTATATTACTGCAACAAGTACCTAATTACAATTAAATGTTTCGACATTTCTTTGTGGCAGCATGAATTTAGTACTTAGAATATAAATTCTTGTGAAACTCTCTTCTTGTTTCGCATTGCCCTTACAATTATCCATTACAAATACCTACGTGAATATAAGTGCATGATTTATTTACAAACTGTGATCCATTCGTCAACCGTACAATTTTGACAAGTCACCTGACAACACCAATGAAACTGACAATTGCATCTGCTGGTGTAAACCTGTCTGATGGTATTATATCCTCGTCCACAACAAAGGGTGCTACAACTACCCGTATCGGATTTGCCACCCGTTTTATTGCACCTTCTACCCGAAGTGCCCGGAATGCTAAAATCATAATTAGACTCACAGTACGTTGGGGATCGTTCGTAGTACCACAAATTGATATTCGGTGTTTTCTTTGCATTTCCTTCTCTGTCACGCCTCTTGCGACGCTGCTTGTTGATCTTTTGAACTCGGTTCAATGGTCGGTTCCCCAAATCTGACTGATCGATCATGATGGCTTTCCGAAACTTATTTTTCAGCACGGTTCCCACTCGTCGGAAATCCGGAGCAGAACGCCAGCAAGTTCGAAGCTCGCAACTTCCGGAGAGTCCGTGACATTTGCAACGAACCTCCATGTTTGTGGAAACGGCCTATTAAAGTTAAAAAACACAAATGCAACATTTCCACAATAAAGGCCAGTTCATTCTAGTATAATACTTGCAAACATTTTTCTACGCATCAGAGCGGTGCAAGATTTCGTGCATGTGTGAGAGCAAAGGGAAAAGCAACAAAGCAATTTTATTGTGTTACTCATTCCATTTTACAGGAAGTCGGCAATAAAAGGTCAACTTTTGAACCAAAGTGATTGATGGAGATCTCAAGTCTTTCCACATGCTTATAAATTGAATTTTCAATTAAGTTATTATGAGTCGAAAAATGAATGAAGTGAGAAAAGTCTGATTTTGCAGCCAAAGCTGCATGATGATATTAAGCGAAATGAAGAGAAGGTGGATCACCCACGAAGTAAAAAACAGTAGTCTACCTAAAACACAAGGCAAGGGCAGAGTCACGTCAGCTTATACTTCTGCTGGTGTAATGTGTACTTACATTTACACTACACATCTATACTTTATTTATCAGTACCTCTATATAGGTACTTATAACATCTACAGTCAGGTAAAATATAGTGGCATCTGATCTCTCACCTCTTTTCTTCTTATCTTGCCTAATACTCTCCTAATAATCTCACCTTTGCCTTCTCCATGTGCCTTCCTCTGGTTGTACTTTGCTTTTGAATCCTCCAAACCTCGAAAACATCATCATCAACATCAACTCATCGGCTCTCCTCTGTCTTAGGATACACCGCCAAGGCGAGAATCAACTTCTGCGCTACTCAAATTCCGAAAACAAGACGAAAAATGCCCTTAAGGCACCATGTCCACTGCCTTACCGTCAAAACCATAACTACCAATCCGGAAATACCTTTATATGGTAAATGGTACTAGAATTAAGAGGTAAGTCAAAGGAAATTATGGAAATAAATAATAAATCCTGACCAGAGTTATGTAATACACGGAGGTTTGTTGGAAGAGTAATAGTCAGGCCATTCCATTCTACACTAATAATAACAGAGAGGTGATAAAGAAGGGCAGTTAACTTGAGCCGTAACGCATTTATTCTATTATTGAGTTAGCCGTCAAATCCTAATGGACAATTTCGTAGTTTTTAATGTGTACCTTCTTGGTTGGATATTTTTGTTCGCTGCCCCAGAGAGTCTCTCTTACTATGTAATTCTACTTCACACAATAATATATCATACGCTACACTTATGGTCGTCTGTTTCGTACACAACATAGCTATAGGTACTAAAACTGTATAAAAATGCCACATGGAAAAGTCAAGTCTGAATTTTTCTTTGAATGAGATGAGTAAATTAAGGAGCACGTAGTCAAAGTAAATTGCCTTTTTTCCTTTGAGTCTTCTCGTTGTAATTGTAAACGACGAAACAATAGATTTTGTGGGATTTTCAGATGATGTCTCTATTTAGCGTGCAAGCAATAGAATTCTATGGTTGCTTACACATACTTATTGTTACATTACATTATATTTACCACAATAGAAAAGAATGAGACTGCGGCCGTCCTTCTTTCGTTTTGGATGTTACACATTATCACACATTATGCCACAGAAAATTCACTGTCTGTAGTAACAACTCATATAGCGGCAGGAATACTCTGTAAGGTTTATTAACATGAAAAAATCTGTCTACTGTTACACGTTGTACTTTTAGCTTTGCTTTCTTACTCAATGGACTATCTAGCCCTGTAGGAAGAACCTATACAGTAGTATAAAAGGAAGAATTATATAGGTAGTTTTGTATATAATAGGAGAACTGCATGCACATGCACATAGGTACTACACACGTTGTGTAAAATGTAAGTATTACTAATATGTGAGTGGGCAAAGATAAAAGGATGTTATGTCGGACTGTGAGTATGTATATTATTGATGTAGAGATAGAAGGGGCGGGGTAATTTAGCGTGGAAATGAGAGGGTGCAAAGAGGATGGTGTGAAAGTATGCACGTAGAGCAACGTAAACGTAAGCTAATGTAATGTATTAGTGGTAAGTAATATGTAGATAGAGCTTGGATTTACAGTCTCAGCTCAGAGAGCCTTGCTCTTCTTGTCTTGTGATTTGTCTGACTGTGGTAGGTAGAATGTAGGCTGGCCACCATGGAGATAAACTCATTATTTTTCACGTTAAAATTATTAGCTAAAGGGCAAGAGGTGCCATGCCAAGTGAGAAAGGTAAAGAGAAAAAATACACCTTCCTTTGCTTTACTTTTCTTCTCTTTGCTTACTCTCCCTCCTCGTCTGCTTAGCTCACATATTAATTTCATAAAATAAACCCAGTTGGGTTTACACATTGAATCATTCTCTTGTCTCTTCCTTTAAACACTCTATCAGAAATCTTATCGTCTGTGCAGTAAAGTCTCACTCTCACACATTCATCATGCAAAGCCAACTATGCATAATATTCTCATGTTAAATGCACCGGCGCAGTTTATTACCATAATAATGTTATAAGTAGGTATACATACTGTAATATGCCTATATACCTTTATAGAGAGATACATATACATATTATAGGTACTCTCTACTTCTATTTAAGAATGAGTTCTTTGTAATTTACCCACAAGATTATTTATAGTTATGTAATAATAATAATAATAAAAATAAAACATACATGTATGAAATAATAGATTGCAGTTAATAACTTAAGTGTGAATTTAATACACGAAGGTATTATATAAATAGTACAAACACACACGTAGTACGTACGGTTTGTATTTAGGATCTATGCGCTAATCGTTCGTATGTTGATTATTAGGGGTAATAATCAAAGTATAACATAGCTAAATGAAATTATCACCTCTTCTACCTTTTAGTTATCGTATTCCGACTTGGCATTGCGTTATTCCACCGTAAGGTATATACTGTATACTACATACGTAATACTCAGGTACTAAAAGTGTCAAGAGTATAAATCAAAGCCAGAGAGGACAAGACAACCCTTTCGTTTCGTTTAGGTATTCTAGTTTTATTCTACTGACTATACTTTGAGAAAAAAGTTACATTGAAATTTAAGTGTGAACATGCGAGAGGAATATGATCCGAGAAAGTAAGTCGTCTCTATTACGGTTCAAGGGTGTTCATATCAATGATAACCTTTTCAATGCTTCATTTTACATTTCATTAGAGCATGATTGCCCAGTTTTATGCTTAAAATCATTTAGACCTTGCTTGAACAGTTTGAAATAGGGAATTAGTACCTTTATCTAAGATAGAAATCTTATAACATGTATTCTGTATCTTTTAGTTGTGTATTTAATTAGCCTGTGGCATATCTTCGCATGATTCATATCACTTAAACCTTATTGAAATGAAGTTATCATAGAATAATTCTGCTTGTAAATCAAACAGCATACTTTCCCTATATATATTTTACACAGATATGTATTTGAAATGTGTACGTAATACTACTAGAGACTGTATTACATGATGATGCGAGTTGAATTGGGATGTTCTAGCCCTAAAGAATTCCATTTTATTACCTAATGTATCAATATACTATAAAATGACGTGACATGGCATGAAAGGATGAATGGAAGAAGTTTAGCAAGAGATAACATCTGAGCAGAAAGCAAAGGATTAAGTCATCGAAGCTTCTTAACTGCCCTATCATGGATTTGAATGTAAAAATGCAGTTTACATTAAAGCTAATAACCGTCGTATATAGTGGAATCAGCATTATGGTAATTTTTACAATACAAGTAAATAAGCAACTACTAAACAAGCACGAAATTCACAAACAAGGAAAAATTCATTGAACTTACGAATCTCCCAACTTTGTTATTATGCAAATTGATTCTGGATGGTAAATCATTTGACTTTTCTCTCGAGTCTAGGAATAATTTGGCAAAACGAAGTCCATAGTCCATGTTGTGTGAGCATCCCGACCATTTCCAAGAGCTCATACTTCCTCTCTTCAACATTGACTCGTTACTACAAGTTTAAAACAAACCATCAAAACATTTTACAGATAATTTTGAAATATTGCACGGATCTACTTAATGAGTTGCTTTGAACCAAAGTAAATAATAATTCTCTCAATCAGCAGTTTTTGAATAGTCAATAAAATCGTATTATTATCATAATGTACGTATCACTGCTCTAAAAGACAATGGCATATTAAAATGGGCAAAGATGAACTGACCTTTCGTCGAAGGAGTAGTCGGCATCCTTTGATGGGATGTAATTGACTTGATCGTCATACTGAAAACCACAGCCACATGAGAGCAATTTGCCCTGACTGCACGCTTTTGCAACGGAGTAGGCCACGCCGGCTGACGCGATTGCGTGTCCAAATGCTGACTCTCGGTAACCTATGCATAAAGTACAATCAATTCACCTCAATTCACAAATTCCAATATCCATATCATTAAATTTCCTTAAACTACCTTATAGTACTATGTAAACTACATATAAACATCTTCTATCTGTAATAGACAATAATAGTTACCACGTCTTGATGTTCATAAACAAAAACACATTGCAGTTTCCATTTTATCACTTATTCATTCCCAGTACAGTGCACAATTACAATTTACAAATAATGTTCTACAAGATGTAACAGCTACTAGTAGTACTTCAGATTTCATAAACATGAAAGAAAACAAGCGACACATATACACATATGTAAAGTACACAGAGAAGATATTATAAACGTGACCAGTTGCAAAAGTCATTGATAACACTAAATTGACTTTAAGTATAATATACTCATCGTTTCATTACTCATTTGGGAAAGTCCACTAAAGTTTTTAAGATAGTTCACACAATTACACACACCGGGTGGAACGTCAAGTGAGGTACATAATTCGCTCTTCCAACCACCAGTACTTATATTCACTGAAACCATGAATCTTGTTTATGTTTATTGTTTTCCATTATTCACAGAAACGAACCGTCAGCAATTTCCTTGTCATCGAGGTGTGAATAAGACGAATCATTATCCACATTATTAGTGCTATGTTGTACAAGTGTATACCTAATACCTATACATAGTAATTGAAGCTTGGAACATTTGCTGCTATTTGCGCCCCGTGGATGGCCCTCCGCTGTGTATTGTGATGATGATTACCAGATGAAGTGTTCATGAGTCAAATTTAAAAACCTTAAAAGTGCATGAGATATACCTATATACAACTAAAAGCTTAGAAAAATCTCTTTTGACTTAATTCTGCAATAGAATTACTTCGTATCACTTCTAACACCCTTCTTTATCTCCCACCTTGAATCTAATGACTCAGTTTTCCGCAACACTACTAAGATTATGATATGTGTCATGATGTATACAATCCAACGTATAAAATTCCTCCACTCTACTCAGGTACCTTTGTACACGACTATATACTTAATGAGTTTTGATGGAACAATTTTTGGATAAAATATATTAAGGAGTCTCTTTGTAGTAATCTGCGTTGTTATCTTTATACACTGACTCATTTCGTGTAACCCAAATTGACAATTATGTTAGTTTCCTGTGTGTGGGACGTTATCAGTCAATTATTATGGTACAGGTACTACGTGTGCAAGAATGAAAACATTAAGCGATGATGAGAACAGAATGTAGACCAAAACCTAACCCATCCACTATTTCTTATCTCACAACAACTGACTGCTCTGCTCACTACAGATCCAATTTACTAGTGACATTCAGGTAGGTCGTCTTCTCAACCTATCCCTGTTGTTGATCCCATTGTTTTTACTGCCTTAGAAGGAAAGATAAGGATAAGGTAATCATAATTAGCGTTGTAATAGCAGCCTTGTCATGTAATGCACTACTTAGGTATAAAAAGAATAAAGAAATAAGAATATCTTCAAGCTATCCTCACTACATACCTATACACTCTCTTCTTTCAGTGAATTACCCTTACTATAAAGCTTTCAACAAAGTCATAGAGATTTAATAAGAAAATATATGAGAAATTGATGTTAGCGAGTTCAAGAAAAGCCGGAGAATTAGAATTAAGGTAGTAATATTATGTGCAGTCTGCATTTCAAAATGAATTCTTAAACACAGAATTATAGAAATTTTATATTTTTATACACGATGCATATACATACAGCGATGAATGAGCGTGTGATCTGTGACGCTGCTGTGAAGAGTTTATCTACAAAGAAGATGAGTGTAAGTGGGCAGGTGATTATGATTAAATGAGATGTTAGACGAGGACGTGGGTCTTTGATTCTCTTTACCGCGGACCCACCTCAAAATTCAATTCTTGACACAGTCAAACAAAACCACACAACATTTGAAAATTCTACAACACCATCCATTTCATCACAACAACAACACGGTCTTAATAAACCGTCTGTTACTTCTGTTACTATACTACAAGTCATCATTAATATTTTCTTGTTCATTCAAATTCAAATTTTCTATAGGCAGAGGCTGTTGAGTCAAAAGTCGTATATGATCAAGAAGAGAGTGAATTGTTTGGAAGTCAGTAAGTAAAAAGGTAGTTTAGTAGTTGTTGTATATAACATCAGGCTGAATAGTTCTGTATACAATGCAAGTGTGGTATAATCACTCCTACTGTTGTTGGAGGATGATTGCTACGCTGTGTTATGCCGCATACAAGACTTAATGACAACTCAAGGCACCGCAGACTTGCCAGGCTCTCTGTCCGACCTTTGAAAAGATTACATGATATCACTATTACCATTATTACGTACCTCTGCAATCCCATCCGCCATCATCATTATCATTACTGAAACGCGTGCATCCCAAATGCCACGTAATCTTACACAACTATAGATAAGAATTATTGATAGACATGTAAAAGTATATATTGTATTGGAAAAAACAAAAAACAAAAGCAACTGGGAATATTGAAACTAAATGGCAGTATAAAACCTGCCTAATTGTGGTTTCAAATCGCCTGTTGTTGCGTAACTTCACCCTGGCTTTTGTATTGTGACTACTATCGCTTGGTGAAACAAAGTAATGTTTTACAGTCAATTTAGGTAAAGGTAAGATTTATTATTAATTTACAACTCAACTCTTTTGTGAATAACCAAGGAGGCTCAAAAGCTTAAAGTCTACTTGTTGTCATTTTTTCTATGCAAATTTTTCACACAGATAAGTAATTGAGTCGTTTCTTGTTTCTTCTTCTTAGCGTTCTTTTACTACTGCGGATGGTTAGGCTTAATGTATAAACTCTCGTTATTATACAAATGTGTTTCAGTATAGGACGGTTTTAGTTTATGGGCAAGATTAATGTGTAAATCAACTAGACACTCTGCAGGGGGTGTGACTATTTTGCAAGTTGCCATAAGTCAACTCATCCCATCTTTTCTTCATGATTTACATTACATTAAACATTAACACAATATGGCAGTTGGCAGGTAATCGCTGTTATACTTACAATTACTAGTCAAATTATTAAAACGTTTCACTACAGTATTAAGCTTGGCATATAAGGTATGTGGTACAGGCACGTACACTACAAGTATTATATATGTAAATGCAAGATTTTCGTAAAAGTCTTGTCTTCAATTACAGGAAAATCATTTTTTGCCTAACTGTTTTCTCTATAGGTTCACATAAAATATATTAGTCCTACTAATCGACACAAAATACAATGCTATTAAATGCATTAGTTGT
The DNA here is from genome assembly GCA_019776165.1 of Pogonognathellus flavescens. NCBI lineage: Eukaryota > Metazoa > Arthropoda > Collembola > Entomobryomorpha > Tomoceridae > Pogonognathellus > Pogonognathellus flavescens. The sequence continues at coordinate 17,909 of JABASD010000478.1, forward strand.
TTAGTGACATTGTTGAATGTCCTACTTGGTTTTTTACACCTAGGGTTTACCAAGATTAAAGCAAAACAAAATTACTTACCTGTTCACAGGTAATTGACTCTGATTGAGCCATATCTATTATACAGGTTATTGTTGATTTTGCTCGATACCTATAATATTACCTAGGCTAAGCAGTACTATATCCTTAAAATCAATGTAAAACTCTTTGTTGTCTTTTTAGGATTAAATGCTAGCCTAACATATGCAATTACAATTGTGTAGTACAATTAGACGTAAGTATATAGCACTGGACAATCTTCGAAGAACAAATTAGCTTACGTTTTGAAAATTTCCACCCTAAGTATACGAGGCATACATTTATAGCTCGAGTGAAATCCATAAGTAACTCTAAATGCTCTCATCATCTAATCAACAGTTCGTTACATCTTCTCTAATTATTTAATGAGCACTTTACAAAAGGTGGCTTACTTTACTTAACCATTTCTTGTAAGAGAGCTAGTGACTTATCCTGATAAGCTATGTAAGAATTCTCTTTAGGTAGTTACAATGGAAGATTTGTATTTTATAGTAAAATGCAATCCAGTAATACTGTACACAGGAAAATCATAAGGCACGAATATTAAATAGAACAATTACACACGAGATATAAGAAAGGAATGGATAATTTGTGGAGAATCTTTCTGCTGGGTGTTCTTCTTTCATCAAAGTTGCCGACGCCTTGGCTTGCCTTAAAAGTTTAACGTAGGAGGGAATCGGCAGGGCAGGCGGGCGAACGAGCGTTTTTCTCCTGTATGATTTCTTTACGTTTTTTATAGGGAAATTGATTTCTTCAAAGTTGGTGTTTGCTCATCCCTTTAATTTAGTTGTTGACTTATCTTCCAGCTTTTCCTTTCGTTTGGAAAGGGTTAAATGAAATGCTCAAGGAGGGATAATCAATTGGACACATCATAAAGTAAAGAAAACCTAAACCACTGAAGCAAAATCACAAAAGCAACCGTATACGAAACTGAATGGGGAAATAGGGCGAGAAAATCCTCAAATTATTTTCCCATGCAAAGTAAACGAAAAGTCATTCTCCTTTCTTGATACAAATTTTCATTACCTACCATCGATTTGCTTATACACTTCATGACATGGCTAATAAATATATGCACACATCCAACAACCTCATACTATACACCTACAAACAATTTAATCCATAAAATGACAAAAAAAGTAGCCACAGCTATTATAAGCACATACACTTTCAGTAGGCAAGTATAAATGAAAACTGTGTAGTTTCACTGTTTACAAATTACAATGCATTCTAATTCTTGCAGCTCATGCCAAGTCAAGTAAGTTGAGTAAATCGATATTCATATCGTTTGGAAATTCAATTACTTCCGGCTAGGAAGATGAAGTACAGAACGACTGACAAGCTGCTACTATGAATGTTTCTATACATACAAGATCTCTGTGATTGTTGTTTGAGTTTCTTAGCTCAAGTGCTGCTGTTTGTGTCACGCACTGCGGTAGGGAGACTGCAGAGTTGTGATTCATCTGTCCAACCGGAGTTCATCCATCATTTATCATTGAAAGGAGACTGTCGATATTTCACAGGATCGATGTAGCTTTTGTCAGTCATCACACCTTGAAGTTTCTCTTTTGACACTCATACTCTGTAGTTACGTGCAGCTACTTAATATAGCCAAGGCAGGATATGTCTTACTGTAAATTATGTTATATTAGATTTACGTCCTTTACACCTATATACGTTTATTCTCCTATGCCTTACACAGGTAATGACAGGAACTGCAGCTAACTGTCCTGTTCATTGTCAATCTTGCACATCATTACTTTGGTGAACATTGATGATAAACCTTAGATGCTATACTTCAATGAAATCAATGTAACATTCCTATTTGTGAGATTTGTGACGTAGCCAAAAGGTACAACCTAATAGCATAGTACCTAATCAGATCATACACATGAACATTTTGCTCTATCAAACAAAACATCCCACACAGCATCAGAGAAGTCTACATAAAATACTTATAGGTATCATTAGCCTTTTTCGCTTCTGGTTGAAATTTTTGTGAATCTAAGAAAAAGTTAGGTCGGATGGTCAGAGGAATGCAAAAGTTAATTTATTGTAAATAATTGAGACATAACTAAGCTATGGGTGATCTACTGTGTTTTGTACAGTACCCACAATGTAATAAATGTGGAAAATATATGATGGTATTTGTGCAGTAATGATGTTGATTCTGCTAGTACAATACTTTGTGGAATGTACAGAGATAGTTTATAGGTATATACCTGGTAAACGTTTTCCTATTGTAAATTACTTAAATTGAATGTGTTATTTATGGCGAGGAAAGATATGGAAAAGGTGGAGCCGCGTTGATTTATACAAGAAGAGGGATGAAGAGTTCACAAGAGCACTGATGAACAATAAGGACCGGACGACATTGTATGGTAAGTTTGTAAGTAAGTTGTAAGTCATTCGTAAAGGTAGCCAAGGCACGTGAATCAAATGATGACAAGACCCTTAGTGTTACTTATGAGTTTTCTTGTGTTGTGTGCTACTACTGGAGCAACTCATTGGGACTTTTGCAAAAAGGCCATGAAAATACAAAAGGTAGTCAATTCGTTCCGCTACGGTAGGTCAAATTTGTACAAACCAAACTGGAAGAGCAAAGTAGACCACCTTTGATTTCATTATTGCATGTATTGTTTGTACACAAAAATACTTCCACAACCAAATACTTTTCTTCTTGTACCAAATAAGCAGCACCAAGGTATCTATGTACACCATTGCAATGTATATAGGTATGAAGTTGATGTTTTGTACTCGCATCATTTACCATTAAACTGTGTGTGCTGTTCTCTTATTTTATTTACGCTTAACTTAACCAACCCAGATTCCGTACTCGTCAAAATCCTATAGCGACTACTATGACTCGACACGCGGGCACATCCTTGTTGTCAGAAAACTTACAATTACTAAGTGTTGTAAAACTTGGGATACTTTGAGGTATTTTGTTTTGTTTTCTCCGACAATACAATTCAATTAGTTGGCCCGACACCTTAAATGAAGTTGGTCGGTCTCCTCTATGTGAGTTCTCAGGTGTAACTCATAACGTCATAACTACTCACTTACTAAACTTATTACATGTAATTGCATCCCCTTGTGAGTTCTAATCTTTTACTTAGGTACATAGTACCGATAATGTTCTTACAAAACACTCCTTGTGATTAATTTATTATATATTACAGTTAAAATATTAACTGTAACATTTTCTATAGTATACCTACGTAAACGATACAATTTACTCTGTGAAATTTTTCTGGGCATTGTGAATTATGAGTAAAGAAATTTTGATCGGTAAAGGCCAAATGGTTTCTATTAGGTCGACAAAGAAAAAGACAATGAAAAACTGTTTTTCAGGGATACAAGAGCGTGACAAGAAAAGAAATGTCTTTGATATTCTGAGCGTAGCTAATCAATTCAATCTGCTTCACTAACTTCTTCCACACTGGAGAATTCTATGGGAATTTCATACAACAGACTTCTTCTGTCATTGTAAAGAAACTATTTACAATATTGCAGTATAATAATGTATTCTTATTCATTTGCATATGCATTCATCACACAACCGTCGTAACCCACACATTTCTAATCTAGCTCATGTATGTTTCAATTCCAGCATCAATTTGGTAGCTAAATTATGGTGGAAGAAAAGAAAGCAGTCTGAATTCTCTGAATTTGTCAACGATACGTCCCATGCGTCCCATACGTCCCATGGACCCAGTCAGTAATGTAATATTTATTTTATTTATTATCTATGCCTGGCTGGAAATACCTAATTATTTTGTACTGAAATATTATGTGTATTTTTGTATCCAATACATATGGCACTGAATACATTATTTTTGCGAACAAAATTTTTTAATAAATGTAAAATATAATACTATACTACAGCAGCATAAATTTTATTGTACAGTAAAACGAATGTGCTAACGATGCAAACAAAGTGAAAGCAAATAGACTGAAGCCTGGAGTAAAACATTTATTAGCCACAGAGAGGAAAATATTCAATTTATGTATACAACTATTAACTATATGATGTACGTTGTACGAACAAATGCTGTGTATTATAGTCATATAGAGTAAAGTAGATCACAAAGGCAGTTTAACAACGTATATTTCTGTAAAGAAAATTGAATATTACATACATGAAACTGAATGTGAACTATTGCAAAATGTTTGCTTGTTCCCCCTTTGCGTCCCTGGGAGTCTGAGTCAAGTCAGATGATTCGATTGAAACCTGATGAGTAGAAGATCAAAGGGAATTCTTTATGGAAAATGAAACATGTGCATACTGCCGAAAGTTATTAGCAATTTAAGCATCTACAAAATCTACAACAGAACAAGTCCTCTCTGTACGTTACTTTGTGATATTTGTGACTGTAAACTAAATGCCCAGAAGGATTTTGCTTTGAATCGATTGTCGTAGTATTTATCTCTAATTGTAAATTGTAATTTAGTGCACTGTACTGGAAACTGGGTGCTGAGAGCCACTATAGTATAAGAGTTGGCTTATTAGCATTGCTACTGTTAGTACTAAAACATGTACACATGTATACAGAAGAATACGAAATACTAGTAGGTAGTGATATTTTTGTGTAAAAGCAGAATGTGTCATTGTATATGTTTGTGCATATAGGAAGTAAGTAGCTTGTGTAGTGGGACACGAACCTTTTTGGAACATTTGAGAGCTATGAGGATTGGACGTTCCCTGCAGAGATGAGCAGTTCCATCGATGTTTTTGCATTTGATGAGCACATTCCTCGGTGGCAAGGGTGAGGCCTTGAATGGCCACTTTGGTAGCATCAGGTGAGCGGAAACAAAGTTCCATTTGGTCACGAGAGAGTCCTGGGACCGTATGGCAGACTGAGGTCGAGTCGTCCCACAGAGACATTGAAGGGTCCAGTCGCAGAATGCTATTCACACTCGCAGGACGGGGTGGGTAAAAAGAACGTTTCTTACTTACAACACTCATCACATCTCGACTATTACTATTGCTATTGATATTGCTATTGCTATTCATGTTCGTCGCACTATTCACATTGCCACTGCTGCGGCCACCACCTACACCCCGGCGGCTATTCATTGTCAGCATTGTTGTCATCGGTGTCACTGTATTTTCCAATTGTTGTTGTTGCTTCTCAAGAAGTAATTTGCGACTTCTCAAACTATTATCGAGCATTAGTTCAGAAACGGCAGATTGAGACCTCAGGAGAAGTCGACGTCGTCCACTGTCACCTTTACGTCCGTTCGACGGCCCCCCAATGTTACTACATGGATAAAGCACACACACACATAATGTAATCTCCCATTCACAAATATGTCATGTGTCACATTAAAGATCATTTCTTTCATCTCTTCATAGCTTTCATCTGTACTCAGCGAACACTACACCCCCATTATTTTCATACAGGCTTACTTTACCAGTACTCTTTTATTCAAATAAAGCCTAAGCAAGAGTCGAGGTGGAGAATACATACCTAAGTGCAAATACAACTAATGTTATGTCTACTTACACTACAACTATACAAAAGGTACTTATTTCCAGCTTTTTCATTATTGCAACTGTGAGTATATCTTCTTCTATTATAAGCCGCTTTCGTCAGTTCAGTCAAGTCTTGCTTATACTGAGCTGTTTAACAGCACACTACCTACAAGTGCTGGTATCACTCAGCATGTCTTTTCTATTGTACATATAGTATATATGCATACTCTGTTATTTATATTCCCTATGTTTGTTGTATGGGCTTTTCAGCTTTCCAAATATGCAAATAATGCTAATCTCATTCTATATATCTATTACACACATACCTAATACAACGCATACACATACGCACATGAAAGAATACTTTTTAATTACAGTGAAACTAAATAAAGTTAATATACTAAAAGATTTTTAATGAGATGAGAGGAGACTGATGAGGATGAGACGCTCAATATGAAATTCTATCATGGTAAATTGTAATGTAGCTCTGTACTGGAAAATGGGTGCTGAGAGCAAGAACTAGCTATCAGAGCTAGCTAATTAAAATGCATTAAAATTAAAATACAGTAAATTTGTTTAAGTGTATTTTTATATTCCTATAGTATAAAAACTCACTTCTCAATCGCCCTTGCGTGTAATGTGAAATATAATAGACTGTTGACTGTGTATAACTAAACTCGCATTAAAATAATTGCTGCTCAAAAAATCATGTCATTTGTACATAAATATGTAGCTAAGTATGTAAGTCTTTTGTTCTACTTCCAGCAACAGATTTTACAAACTGTGTGTAAAAACAAAAATGCCAAGTTATTTAATTTCTTGATGGTCTGATTATTTGTATCAAAATATATAACAGATAACTGAATGTTACTTTTCAGATAGCTTGAAACATAATATAAAGCTGGATATATGTAACTCGAAGTCATGCATGTACGATAAACGTATAAGATTTTTATATGAAAATTCATTCAGAAATGTTGAAGAAGCATACATACAGACACACGTGCACGTATGTATGTCTGAGATGTTATGTATCGTCTCCAAAATTATAATTACCATAAGATTTATGTAAAATGTTCAATAGATAATGATGGATATATACTAGATGAGAATAGTTGTAATTTTGTTTAGTTATGTATAGAGCGCTCGAGGCTTGTGCTAACAATTAACATTATGCATGTATGCCTCTGTCTGTATCAATATTGACTGAAGTATATAGGGACTGCTTTGCAAAAAGACAGGATATCCTGAGTGATAATTGGAGGTAGGCATTGATACTATCGATATCCACACGTCGTAGTAATCCACTAATGACCAAGTTGTGTAAATATGAAAAACTAACCTGTCACATGACCTCGCTGGCTGATGGCTTTGGCTTGTTACATTTTACTATTGACATAACTCTTCTGAATGAGTCTGTTTGCTGTACATGGAATTCGCTTACAAGTATCTTTTTCAGGTACATGAAACTAATCTTGCTATTGTGTTTGTATGCACCTCGTAGTTATTAACTATGTTATAGAAAAAAGACAATTACCTTGCACGGTTGCTCATAGCGTATGTAAATGCGTCTGCGACGAAGACAATAATAAGTAGATAGTAAATCCACAATGTTTCTCGTCGATGTTTTTGTTTCTTCATTGTGTTTCACACAACATTCGTCTCAACTTTAGTTTTCAGTATTACGTCACCATAAAACTTCATTACAAATTTGCTGTTTTTCACGTAAAAATCTTCATTTAAAAATAACTCTGACAATTGTTTTTACTATCTGCTGAACTCTTTAATAAGATAGCACTGCACGTTACCCCACAAGAATTCAAGAACTTTCTTCCTTACTACAGAAAAAAGTGCGTGTAAAGAATGTATACGTGTTGTACACACACAGTAGTAAATGTCACTCGTTTGCACAAAGTAAGTTGATACTTCTTGCCACACTTGCATGTGCAGTTGCGTATCTGAATTGGCGATTGACAATTCTCAGTGTGAGTTCAAATCGTTATCTTTGTCTATGGGATAATAATATGAGATTGTAATCAAATCGTCTCGAGTGGCATGGATGGAATTGCAATAAATAAATATCTCTGAGGTTGCTAACAACGTGAGAGAGTGAAGATTAGTAGTGGTGGTATGATTTGGGTCTTGTTCACTTGTGTGATGTTGTATCTATGTTAGACACAGAGCGGAAGGAGTCCTTATAGTAGAAGAATTGGATGCAGAAGAGCAGAGAGATGTGTGGTTGGTCCAACTGAGCTCTTCACTCCAAAATAGAGTACAAGTCAACGGAGGCTCAAGAACTGTACCGCAAAAGTGGGGGGCGGGGATTATCTTGCGTGGGGTGGAGCTTGGATTTTCTCTCTGTGTGCATTGTGCTGTGTCGTATCGTCTTTTCGTCAAAACTATACACTCGTTTAGCTATAGCTCTACTACTTACTATGTAACACAATGTTACAAACGAACAAAACATTACTTTATAGTAAACCTTTAATGTATTTCCATTCAATTGGATTTTCAATAATGTTCCCAGTGTGTATGAATTTACCTAAATTCTGTATGAACTGCCTACATGTATGTATAAGTCTGAGTGTATGTGTTTCGTTACATAAAAAGATTTTTGGTTGCTCTTCTCTTTGTATCTAGCTATGTACTGTTGCGATGTTCTTCTCTTGTATTCACTCTGTATGTGAACAAATAGAATAGGTTTGTGTGAGATTCGGATATGAAGGTATTTACTGCACAGAGCATAGGACATATTAGTAGGTATACTAATATGTCTGTGTATGGAATATTATGTGATAAAGTGGAAGAAATGAATGTTAGTTAATACATTAAAACAATATAGTAGTAGTAATGCGACGTGATATAGGTGAAGGCTTAGTACAATCTGAAGCAAAAATGCTTTAGAGCTAAACCACCTACTAGGATGCTGATAATATTCTATCTGAATGTATTCTATTATGACTCTGGTGCTGTGTTTTCTTGTAAAATGCTTTCGCATTTCTATTCCACTTTATCTGCATTATCTGTAGACCATGCGAATATGTTTGTGCTTATAAAATACTTACACTGTACACAGAGCACAGTCACATTCAGCTTCTCAAATTGTCTGCATTGTTTCTCTTTTCACAGAGGATTTTACCGTCCAGTCTCCTCTGACTTAACTGAATGTCTATCTCTCTGTAAGAAACGAGTCTATATAAGAAATCATTGTAATAATGCCATACAGTACTACACTCACAGAAACAACAAGACGTACTGATTATTTCTTTGAGGAATATCAAGTTGCGTGGTATTCTCTATATATTCTGCAAATCAACTTGTACAGATATTTACCATATACCTATACACACCACTGCCGAATAGCTACGGAGCAGATTTTTGCTTTCAACGTAAAGCGAATTAATGTAAAATATCTGAATAGTTATTGGTGTTGTGAGAGATTCATTACATTGCTATGCAATAAAATTACAAAGTATCTAATCTCTTCAGAGTTGCTGTGTAATTTCTTGTGAATTTCTTTGTTCCGTTTTACTGTGTGTATTTGTATGTAGCATGTGAATAGTGTGTGTGTATCGTTTATTTGCTATACTACTTGCTTTTATAGCCAGATATGTGTACAGACATTATTATTGTGAGCTGTCGTTTTGCTGGTATTTTCCTTAGACCATCATGGACTGTATATAGTATGTGAACGATGAGTAGTCAACAAAACAACGACGACGTCAACGAGTTAAACTGTAGCTCTCAACTCTGGTTCAAGTGTGTATGTGTGTGTGTGTACAAAGCCAACACATCACATTGAGTTTTGTGAGACGAGAATGTTGTGTGGATTTGTTTAGTAGGAGCAGAGTTGAAGAGGGAATGTGATATGTCAGGATCTGAGGCGAACAGGTAGCAGTTCACTACATTAGTACATTTACAGACAAGAAGAAGACAGAAGAACAACTTGAAGTCAAAAGCAAAGTTCCCATCGTACCATTATATGTACATTATAAAAATCAAGTCGATCACAGTAGTAGAAGAAATGTTGTGTGAAGGAGTAATAGTGTACTGTACTGTTCTCTGTGTTCTGTATATTGCATTACAAATTACAATTCAATGTCAAAGTCAAAATCAAGAAAATTACCATTGCGATAAAGAGAATAATATGCCATAGTGAGTTGTAAGTAAAAGTAGGTTTTCCTATATACTCGCTGTCTTTTAATGGTCAATAAAATTGAAGACAAGTGTAAAACTGGTTTTCTTTCATTGATAGTCATCTTGATCTCTTATGTTGTGTTGTATTGCGTTATGAGCACTCAGTGATACTTTGTTTTGTGTCTTCCACTTCAATTCACGTACTTATACGGCTACTTATACTGCTACTCTTACTTGTACTTACTAAACTTAAATACTACTACTGTATGCTGTATCTCTCTTTGCCTTGTTGTAGAAAAGTACATATTGTTTCACTTCTTCTTTTTGCATAGAGATAATAATGTCTCTCTAATGTCTTTGCACACCGCTGGTGTTCACTCTGTGCACCTTTGTGATCTTTATATTAGAAAAGAATGGTAATGATAATAAACTGGGAATGTGAGTGATACCCGTAAAGTGCATGCATTTTTCTAACTTCTTCCATGAGATTTATTGGCAGAAAAGACAGTTTATTTGTACAAACATCAACTTGAATAAATTATCCCAACAAAAACTTACCGACAGCTTGAATTATTTAGACAAATCTTACAATACTTAAACCAGCATGTGGCTATTTCTCATTTGTGGGAAGATGTTTACTCTGAGCGGTCTCGTTTCTCAATATGATTATTAAATGTGAAATCATAGTTTCACATTCACATGCGTATACAATCTAAAGCTTGAACTCATTCATAAATTTACATCAATAACAAACTTCAACTTTGTTTCAAAGGGGAAAGAATCGAAAACAGTGAAAGTTGCTTTCACTCGTCTCGGCTATTTTTATACAGCTTTGTATTTCAACGTGGGAGTTTTTTGCTCTGTTCTTGGAACGTTACTATTAAAGGAGTATAATATTTTCAGCCTGCTCTATTATTAAGTGACATTTGCTTTATTGAACAAAGTGTAGTAATGATGATGATAACATGAGCTATTTCTTATATGAAAGGAAAAAGGCAAGACGAGCACCAATGTTTACAGTTGGATTTAATAATAATGGGGAGAAAAGAACACGTGCATGAAATCATAATCCGCATTCGTGCTTGCGGTCGTGTGTCTCTCAATCTCAACACATCTCTTTCTTGTCCTTGCTTTTATAATGGGCATTCTTCCTGGACTTTATTTAGCCATAAAAATATTTCTGTGTACATTACACTTTACACTCAATGGATTATAAACTTATGCACACAAATTGCTGAATACATATTCATTCTAAGGTATCGCTTGTTAGACTAACTAAACTATTTGTATTTACAGATGCACAATATTATCCTAATACCCATACTATATACAGATACGATTTGAAAAAGAAAGGATAATCCAACAAACAAATATTTACTTTGGTACTTTGCGTTTGGTATTTATCATTTATGTTCGGCTACTTATAGATTGCTGCTGTAAAATTTTAATAGCTACACATACTTCAACTTTATTGTCTAACAAAGTTTGGTCTTTTCAAGTTATTCGAAATTGTTGATTAGTATATTGGTAAAATGCATTTTAAAGCAATTACACCGTTTAAGCTGCAAAATAGTAACTCAAACTTTACGTAATATAGACATTTGCAGGTTAGAAATAAATCTTCTGCTCTTTGTATGCACTACGCAATGAAGCTAATAGATGATAAACATTTTGACTGTTGAATATTATGTGTAAGACATCATGTCTAGAAATTATGATAATCTCTAATCTTGCGAGCTAAAAGCTTACTATGTAGTTTACTAGCACGTTAAATAGAAATACACTTGCACAAATATTATTTACTTTTTGTAGGTACTACATTTGAAAAAACACATAAATACTTAAAATCTTGTGTAGTATGTAAAGTAAAAATTGTTTCATAAACGGTAAGCTGTTTTAATTATTATTAAATATTTCCAAGATTTTATTTCACTACAAATGATACAGATCGTAACTCCCCCTGCTTCTGGTAATCTGAATAACTTACTGCTAGGGCCAGAAAATGTAGTATCGAGAATATAATTAGCAGTGTGATAATGTAATTCACGGAGTAATTCGAAGTTCAAGCATTATTCATGGGTACACTTTTGTAGGTTTATTGTATTGTCACTATTGTGTGCATGGACAATGAATGGGATCATCAGTATCCAAATATGTTTTCTATTGTTGAAATGTGTCACGAGAGAAAAAAACATTCTCTTTTCTAGTAAAAAATACAAAGGACGACTCGAGAATGAAATACATGAGATAAAACCAAAAAGGTAAGGTAAGCAAGAATGCAAAGGGAATCTGTGTAGTAGTAGTAGTAAGTGCAAGTGTTGACTTGGTATTACTCTATAAAGATTTGACTTTTTGACTACCCTTCTCATTCTCATCACCAACCGTCCTTTACGCATATCTTCTCTAAAACTTGTACATTAAGATGTCTCAATACTTGTCTTTATTCTTTCATGCTTCTTTTCTGTAGCATCCCATGTGAGAATTGGTCAGAGTTGTAATTTCTATGTCTACCACTTACTTAGCTGCAGGTAAAGTTAGAAAATAATCTTATATCACATACATTATAATGTATAAGCATATCACATATTAAAAATGTGAACAAAGGCCGTAGACGGCTTCAGGTAGTTGATTACTATATTTGTAGTTGAAGCTGGGCATTTTTATGAGAGTACAAATAAGGGAGACACTACCTCTTTCCGTGATTCCAGTGCAAGTGCAACAGAATTCCCTAAACAATATACAAAGGGAAGATATGGATGATGATGGGCTGGCAAGTATTAATGTTGTGCGAAGACATACTCAGATATTTATTATTACTCAGCAAAATTCCTTGAGTACTTTAAAATACATGAGAGAGAGAAGACTCGACTAAATGAAAGGCTGAGTTGATTGGAGTCGGAGCAATTGGAGTGAAGCAAAACACGTCTTTTGGCTCATTAAACCCTCGCTTAGTCTAATTGCCTCACTTCATTGACAAAATTTTATGATTGCTCCTACAACATCGCCACGGTTCTCTTCAACTCCCTCCTCAACACGATTTTACATCCCGGTAGGTCTCTTCGCCTGCCTTCTATTCAAAACTCATCTTGTAAATTATTAGCATTAGCCACGTATTAGTAGTCCCTATGTGTTATACCCAAAACATTGTACCACACCACCGGCTAACGTACAAATATCAAAACACACTATACCACCCTGCTGTCGGTATAATACTTATTGATAATTCTATTGTGTGGTAAAAGCTAAATAAGCTTCTTCTTTCTATACCTGTTCATTTTTCTTTTCTGTCTGTACGTTCTTTTTAATTAACACGTAGCTATTAGCTGTATGGGATCCGACTGCAAGGTAAACTCGCCATCGCCTTGTCGAAAAAAGCATCTCTTTCGCTACATGGTGATGATGTGATGATGAGTTTTTTATTTCACATCTGAAGATTACAACATTAAATCTTTACATCCCTGCTGGTCTTACAAATATGGTATGTGTTATAGTCTAAGAGTAGCAAGGAATTTACAATTTATTATAGTCAAACTGTACAGAAATTCCAAATATTTGATTAACTTTCAGATTACGATGTCAGTATTTGTATAATTTCACTTTTACTCTCATGAACTCGTCTTTGTCAAGTAAAATATGCATCGTCCTTGCTTATAACCTTGGCTTGACGTAATGTCATTCTTGTCATTGATCTCTATTTGTCGGGTTATGATTTTTCATTTGATAACAAAAAATAACTTCAGAGACTCAGACGGAACTGCTTGGAATTTCAAGTTCATTCAGTTCTCAGTAATTCACTGGCCAGGAGTTGACATGAGAATTTCATTTTAAATTCATATGAATATTCTTCATCCTACAGAAATTATTGTTGAGATACTAATGCTGATTTAAGTGATTTAAGATATATAAAATATTTTTCGTCTACATACTCGCGGATTAAAGAAAGGTACATCTGAGATTGAGAAGATCTGTATTTACCTATATTGTTCAAGCTACAAGTGCAGTGCAAGTTACATTATTATTATGTACATATCTAAATACGGTGATTCATGATCATGAATCATCTGTCTTTCAATTTGTCGTGAGAGAATGCATCCGTGTGTAGAACATTCATTATTATTCATAAGACATATTCACAATGTAATGAATTTACCAGTCACAGGTTGAATGGGATGATCTGATTGCTTACAATGAGTTTAAAATGTGATTTACATAAATATCATAAGCATATCGACCCGTTGATGTTTTTAATAACAATATCTTCCAGGTCAACAAGGGTCACCATGTCCAGAAAATTTTATCATCATGGAAAAATCCATGTTACCTCTAAATGTTATGTCGGTAACATATCATTCAAAAATGCGCCTAAAAGTACGTTAAAACTTATACCTATCTATATACTATTTGATCTCCTGTCGGAAAGCTTCTTAAAGACATGGATTCTATACGTAGTAATAATGCATAAAGGTTCTGTATGGTTGGTTATGATCTTGAGATGATATAAATGTTAGGAGAGCAAAAAATAGAAGATTGTATAGATTACCAGACAAGTAGAATGAAGACCGTTTAAAATGCTTGCTCTCCCACACGATAGAGAGCGGCTCGGGAAACTGCTGGTAGAATTCGGGCTGGAGTCGCTTTGTAACGTGGTAGAACCTTTTTAAGCAAACTCCATGTCTATACACACATTTGGATACATACACTTTTCTATATCGGGATAAAAACGATTGTGGACTTTTCCTGGGAATAATTAAGCCTACAAAACACAGATATATTAAAAGCCTGAATTGAAATTGATTATTTTAACTTCTTGCGACAACAAAAGCGCTTTCCCCATCTTTTCTTTGAGAATAATGCCACTTATGTACTACATCGGCATATAGAGTAACAGACTGATTGTGAGAGACTTGTTTGTTAAGTAAATCACGATAAGTCTTTGAACGTTTAGAACAAGACCAACTATTATTGTATATAGGTACCTTTGACTTGAGAATGACAATGAAAAGTCTTAAGTGTACACAGCGAAGCAACAATACCACAATGAGAATACTCTGTCGAGTGTATTTGTACTCTGAGTGGAATAAAACACTAAAGAGAGGGATGAAACAGAACAGGTGCTTTTTTGAAAGGCTATAATAATCAATCCATCATCATCTACTGTGAAAAAGTCTCTTTGCGCAATGATCTTCTAACTGTCTTCTTCATCTCAAGTAGAAAGAAATGTATTTAGCTGTAGGGGAAGGTAGTTCACGTAAAAGTAAGGTACAAAAAAGCAAAGTACCTTGTAAACGACAAGACCTCTTCAAGCTTCTCAAGTAGTTCTCATCATCATCCTTTTGAGAAATTAGCCTAACTTAGACAAGTGTCATCACAAATATGACAAGCATGTATGTACATACTTAAAAGGTAAAATAGACAATGTAAATAACGTATGGAGAGCTTGCCAAGAAGGTTCATCCACACACAATACATCTATATCATTCAACAAACAATTCCTTTAGCATATAGCAGTAAAGGTAAAACAGTAAAATAAGAATACCTATACTATAGGTACATGATGGAATCATATCTGTATTGGAAGAGTCCTAAGAAAATGAAAAAGTTATTCTTATCTTTCAAATTGAACTTTCCCATGACTCCGTCACATACTACTAGCTTCGTATCTGTGTCTGTAAACGCAGTCAACGGTACTAGCTACAAATATAATGTAAGTAATAAGTGCTGTATTCTTAATTGACTGATGCACAGATATTTTTTATCTACACAATCTACAATCATCGCTTCGGTCGGTGTACTGTACACCAAATACAAGGTGTTTATGATACTTTGGCTTCTTTTCAGCCACTGAACGTCTGTGACATACCTGTAATGTATAAAATAAACGAATGTAATTTTTATCCCATGTGTAATATGTATAATATGGCTTTATGTACTAAACTTTATCATACGTATCTTTCCCCAGTATATTTTATAAGCATTTCTTTACATCAAGAAGATTTTAAACACTAATAGCATTGCAAACCCACTTTTTTAGCTTGTTTTTTATATTTTCTATAGTAGGTATAATTTTCTTGCACACATGTATAAGTATATACTAGTGTGTGTTGTATTCTATATACTATATACACATTAGTCAGACATAGGGTCAGAGATTAGATTGAGGTATTTAGCTATGCAGTACTGGTAATGGAAATTAGGTACATGTAATGTAAATGCATGGAAGAACAGCTAGAGATATGTACAGTAGGTAAGTAAAGTAAGTGTATGCATAGATGAAGATAATTTCCATGTCTCTGCATGAAAAAGTCTAATAAACATCTGAGCAACTTATCCGTAGCTGGCCTCCGGAGTAATGAGTAATGACAATAAGCAAAGAGTCGACCAGCCAGTCATACAGACTCAGACTGGCAAACAAAAGTAGCCAGGCAGGACTGGTAGACTGCTGGACTGGAAAGATAACGAAACCTGCCTACTCCTACCACTTCAGCTGCATACGGCACATCACACAACAAGATAACAATATTATGTACAGAGATATACTTAGTGTGTGACTGTGACACACACACGTACACAGAAGACCAGGAGAGAGACGCGGTGTGTAATGGCAAAGATGATGAAAGCCGGATCTTTCAATGTTTTTTCATCCTCTGAATTTACACAATATTAGCCGACCATTCCCCTATAGAAAGGAGCTGTAAGCATAAAAAGTCTGTACAGGCAAGTCGACAGTTTAAGTCACAGACGTATTTTAAATTGTAGAATAGATGGAATGAAAGAACTTGTCGTATGTCACAAAATCTGCACCGTCACAAGAACTCACTCCATGCCCCAGACCATGTGCAGTGCAAAGGTGTACAAACGTCGAAAGTGACATTGACTTTTATGCAATAGTTGTTGATAGCAATGTATAGGTATACTACATAAGGATTTTAACCTAAGATGCACTATATTGCATAATGTCACAAATATGTAGAATAGGTTGTCGTTTTATTTGTGTGTGTACGTAAATGCATGTGATACGATGTAAGCATTTAATTTTTACTTGTTTGTTGTCTGGGACTAAAAGATTTCGTTAAAAAATTCCAATAACCAGCAACTTCAATTTAAAACTGTTATAGAAAATGCAACTGAAGCTTTCCAGCTTTCATAGGTATTACCAAGTAATTCGATCACATCAATAAAATATAATATATTCTGGGAGTGTGTTTGTGCGTTTGAAATTTCTGCAACAATAATTTAAATAGATTTATACCCATTTAGCACACAGATTTATCTTTTTCATCTTGTAAATTAATAAAATCCCCAAAAAGATCGTTAATTTTTAATTTTGAAAATACCAACTACCACTACCACACTTCTGTAAATTCATTCATATCGTTCAACTTTCTCATTTATTAGTGATGCATTAGTAATTTGTACAGACATTTGATTTTAAGAAGATACGAAAGTGACAGAAAACCTCCTGTGCTATTTGGAATCACCGGAAACTGTTTAAGGGATCTCGACTTATCGCGTTGTATGCGTTGCTTTGAAAGGTAGCCTGGGTCTTGGTATTTTGTGTTATCTGCCGAGTATGTCAATCGATGCTCCATTCAGTCATCAACATTCAAGAGACGGCATTGCTACACAAGACGCAATACAAAGGAAGACACTTGAACGAGAACAAAACAACGGTTGTTGTTCCATTGTTGTGAGACAAATTGAAGCAAATTGAATTCTGCCTGAAATCATTAGTTTCATGACATGTTCAGCTTCATCTCTTGTCTCTTGTGGAAAATCTCATCACAAATACTCATCTTCCATATCTCATAAGACACCACACACACGAACATCCTTACTGCTTGAAATAAATTAATACTAGAGCACCTACTTCAGAGATAATGCGAGTTTTTAAAGATGAACAAACTGAATTGATGTAAAAACCAACTGAGCATTCTTAATGTGAAGCGACATTTACACAGAATGAGCAGAAAGGTGAAAGCAAAGGGATACTATTCCGTATTGTTACTTGTCCTGCTCTGCACTCCACGTGTATTTCTTCAAGATGTAAGCAGAGATATGTTGCATTTAGTTTGATAATGTTACTAGAACATGTTTCTAGAGTGGAAATGCTTTTCATGTATGTCATACCTGGGGTGTTTGTATTGTTACTCTTACAACTACTTCAGTTCTATTGCTATTACAATATTTTTCAGTTTAGCTGCAAGCCTAAATATATTCCATCTGTAATAACATTTGTAACATGTAGTTAAATCTCTGTGTGTGGGTGCTTGCTTGTACTTTTGGAGTTGCATTCAATTCAAATCAATCAATCACTCCTTCCGTCCTTCTTCTTTTTCATACACTTCATTTCCTTTACATAATGGAAAATAAAAGGCCATTTACTTACAAATACTCATCAACATCATTTCTTTCTATTCAGAGACAGATCGATTGCGATAACACAATAAATATATACACAATGCACACATATACTACAGATACACCTTTACTTTTACTGCAAATAGATTACATATCTCTGGTGGAGATAGAAGAATTAGAAGCGAACATAAAACTAATGGAGCGTTTTTAATGCTCTTTGCTTTACCTGAGCCATTATGCATTACTATTACTATTAGCTCGTATACAGAGTACCGTGTACAGATAACTCACAGCTCTATTTTATCTTTACTACCCTAAATCCTATACTATATCTAAAACTACACTTAAAACGTACCATATACTAATACCAAACCTTTGTGGATGGATACTGTATGTATTAAAAGTATTCTCCATTTGGTTCATTTGTCTTAAGATAAATAGAATAAATACCTCCAATAGCCTTATACCATGAACAATATGACAACCGAAGCATATAGATAGACAAGGCAGAATATGGTGTCCCTGGGTTAGAATTGCTCAAATATTTCTTTTCACCCTCAAAATTCATAACCCTAAAAGATACTTAAAACGTGTAAGACATTGCTTTGCTATATAAGCTAAATAGTAAACTGGGAAAATTGAAATAAGAGCAGTCTTCCTGTGTCCTCTTCTGTATAAGCTCTCATCCATTCTGCTGCTGCCGAGGTAAATGAAAAGGAATTCCCATGGATGGATGCAGTGCTTGTGCCCGTGCAAAGGTATCCCATAGGAGGAAAGCAATGCACACAAATTCTACAATAGACAATCAGGTGAGATGTATGTAGTGTAATGTAGTGTGTGATGAGGAAGACCTCCCAAAGTTCAAAGTGGCCGTGGCATGCCATGTCAGAGCATCCTGTGCCCACTGCTTTATATACCATGCTCTTATTTCTATACGCTGCAGTACACTACACTCTTTATTCAGCCACTACTATTGGCATAGTTTTTTTCTCTTGCTTTGTTTGTGCCACTTATCTCGTCTTCTTTCTTTCCCCTGTGTGTGTGTGTGATTATGATGGTCTGCTGCTGGTCTGGTCTAGTCGGCCATATGCCATGCTATGCAATGCTTTCATATTTTGTGTCTTGCCCTGTCTGAAGATGTGATATGAGGTGATATGATATGAAATGATGATACTTATTATTATTGCGATGGGAGGAGGAAAGTACACAAGGTCCATGTAATATTTCTGTTTAGATTTTGTTCATAAGTATTCATAGGAAGTAAGTAGCTGCTATGGGCTGGAGTACCTACCTATATATGTAGAGATAAAAGTGAGGTGGTATGTTGCTGCTTTGGCAGTCGTCGTTCCTTTTTTCAGCAGCTGCAAGAGCAACCGGCTAATTTTTCTATTGCTTGTGAGAATTGGAACATTCCCGACAAAATCTAAGAAGACCCCGATGACTTGTTTCTGTATAGATGATGCACATGATAAGTGTATTCATTGTGCTTCTGTTGTGTATCTTTATTCCTCGTCTCACCTTATCTCACTAATTACAATTGACCCCACTCGTCACTCTTCTGTTTGTTGTTTTGTTGCTTAATGGAGCTCACATGTATTTCCATTTCATTACACAATGAGCGCGGAGTCTGCCTATTTTCCACAGGAAAACTTTTCTGTGTCAAGTCTATATAGGCAAAAAAGGCACAGGGAGGTAAACAGGTGCTCTTATCTCTGCACACTCACGCAATCAACAAAATTTCCCTTCCCTTGCATGAATTATATAATATTATGTAATGTACTAAAAAATATATTAATATTGTATAAACTAAGGTGGCCAAACAAATTCTAAAACTGTCTTCTGCTACTAATGAAGGCTTCAAAAAGCTGGAATTCTGATTTGATATAAAAACGTACGGTACTATGTGTATCCACAGGGTGCTGTAAGATTCACAAAAAAGAAGAAAAGTATTAAAACCATTTCAAGGAAAAGAATTCCATAATTTTAAGATGAAGGAATTCGGTGTACCCTGTATCAATATGAAATTATGTATCACTTCTCATCGCATCACATCAGGATCAAAGTAATATCGGCAAGAGAGCAAAGGAAAGGAAAGAGCAGAGGTAACAGTAACACTAACGCTTAATGCTAACGTTACACACTGTTCAGTTAACAAGTTCGGAGGCAGAAGGTAAAGTACAAACGATCGGTTCCTTTCATCTCTCCCGTACCTTTGAAAAGTGTGAAAAGATTGCTTTTGCGCCCCTTAACATCTTCTCTGGCTTTACTGATCCGTATTTGGCTTCATCTATATACGACCGTACATTATATGAACAATGCAAACTACACACACTACCTGTATGTGTATGTACTCTCTGTTTACAAACTTGGGAAAACTATTCAATTCAAAAAATAGTGTATGTGTATCCTCTTCAGCTTACTTTTACATTATCTGAGCATTAGAAGCTTATCTTGTCGTGTCCGCACTAATATACTCACAATTCAATACAATAATGCTTGTACCTACTCTAAAAGATAAGTATGTGATGCAAAGTAAAGTAAGTTTAAGCTTTTCATTCCTCCACTCTTATCCAGATCATGGCAGCTTATTGTTAGTTAGAATTTTACAGATTTTAGGTTATAAGTACCTATACACATAAAATATTGGAAAAGGTAATAATTGTATATCTACCTATAGATAGTAACACTACTAAAATTATATTTTAGTATCAACAACGTTTATTGCAAAAGAAGTACTTGAGAATTTGTTGTCCACGTTGATATTGAGTGGGACGATTAGTACAGGAACACCGATGGAGGTCTTTCTTCCATCATCCATCTTCTCTTTCTTCTTCCCATCAACAACATTCACCTCAATGAACATTGGAATGGACAGAACATGGCAAACAAATACATTTACACCACTTACTATACTCCTGCAGCACGATGCTAACAGTATTTACTAACATGTAACGAACTACCTGCATGAAGCAGTCAACAAACGTGTATAGGTAAAGTAAGCACATATAGAAGTGGTATATTTAGTGGATGGAGGGATACTCGCATCATTTTTCGTGATTTGCCGAAAAACATGGAAAGGTGAGGTGAGTTATAAAGTGAAGCGAATATAGGTGAGCAAGAAATCTCAATGAAAGTTCTTAAGACCTGAAATTCGTATTTTGTATGAATGAATGAAGTTGAAGGCGAGTTAAGGTAAGACACATCATCAGTAAGTGGCAGATAAGCTGAACTCGACATCCTATCTGTATATATGTCTCTACTAATGGTCATTTACACAGTCGAGGTATACAATGCTGGTAAATACCTTCGAAAAGAATTCATGATGAGTTTTCATAGTTCTCTGTAACCCCAACTGCTACTACAACCCATTTATTTTATTTTGAATTTTGGTTTCGTTATAGTAGGAAGGTATATTATACCAGTGATAAACTTGTATATAAAGAGAAGTTGTCGTGGATTTGTTAAGAATCAAATAGTGTGGAAAGGTATAGGTGGGATTTTATTTGGAAGCACAGTGTGTGCTTGCCTTAGGTTGAGACTTTTGTGTAGGTTGTTTCATTTTATTTTATTGCCCATCCATTAGTGACTTATCTTTAGTGAATGAGCAAAAATCTTATATGTAATGTTCGAGGTGTTGTGTTGATGGGCTTTTGTGTGGGTCGGATGTGAAACAGAGGGTTCTGCTGCTGTTAAGCTTTATTTTGTAAAAATGTGTCGTGTTTTGCTTTTTACTTTTCCAGTTTCCTTGAAATGATTTGAGGATTTGAGAATGGGTCTATGGAGTAGTAGGTAGATTGTGGAAGTATTAAATAGAATGTACGTTATGTAAGTGGGTTTAGTTTAGTTTGCTTGTTACCGAATTCTGAGTTAGTGTGAGTCAGTCGATATTTGGAGTTACATTATATGATTGTGATTGTTCGGCTGAAAAGACACTTTGTATATCATTTCATTGTGTTATAGTGTGTTATTATTGTGTTTTGTTTTGTTGCGATGAAAGCATTTGTAAGGTGAATAGAGGGGATGAGTCTTTGTCAAAGGTTTTGTTGTTCTCTTTGCATGCAATTCCGTTCACATGGCCATAAACCAAAGTAGTTGTTAACAATGGAACTGCGGTCATAAAATTATAATTTTGTCATCAAGGTAAATACAAATGCACAACTGAAGCTTTAGGCAAAGTACAAAATCACCAGAATTGCCCTTTCTAGTAAGTACATATGTATAGCTAAAAGCTTTTTTCGTTTTCTCGGAAATATGAATATTAATGGACAGATTTTGTACAAATAAGTTGCGGATAACGAAAATATTATTGACTACTTCATTCAAAGGTTACTTTTAAGTATTAAGTCACTTATCTACACTTGTGTGTCGAGTTATCTTTACTCTTGTGAACAAAAAAAGAATTTTAGAGGAAGAAATTACATACAATAATTTATGACATTAAGTATTGCTTCATAAGATGAATCCCCAACTAAATGAAGACGCAAGCACTTCAAGCACAAATCTGCAACTGGCAGGAAAGGAAGAGAAAGTCGAAAATGTAAATAAACAAATTCACTTTAAGGATTTATCTGTCTGTGATAGTTCATAGAAAATTTTGTTTATTCACATGAATAATTTTTGTATCATGACTATGAATGGGGTTACTAAAAGTCATATTATTAGACTTAAGCAACTGTTTAGACTAGATAAAAAACGTTTTGGTCTTATAGCTTGTAATATCTATTCTTACACTTACAGTAAGAACTCATGGCTTGAACAGGCTCACAAACATTTAAGGACTTGCCTTTAACACATGAGTAGTGTGTGTTTCAGTAAGGATTTTAATACAAGAGTATATAAGTTACTTTTCTGTTAATTAGAGGTGACTCACATTCAGGCATTATGGATTAATTGTAAACTGTACAATGGAAAGCAATTAATTTTGATCCCTTCTACTGTTAATCTCTTTGAACCTCTTTGATTTCTATTTGTTGAAATAGAGAACTCCTAACAATGAATTGCACCCCAATCCTGTGTTCAAAATAATGCAGACAATATCAATCAATAATATTGTTCGAGACATTTTTTATTAATCCAATAAATATATAAGGATCAACTTGCAATGAAATTATACCGGTGTTTCCTTCCCAAAATCTGTTTTAATGATTACTAAAAATGTGGTTAGAATGAAATAAAAATTCTTAGTGTATTAGTCCGCAAACGGGCAATGAACTTGGATATATTAAATCAGCCCATTCACGTAAGCATAATTCTCTGCAGATATACCTGGAAAATGTGTTTCTTCCGAGCTATTTCTAAGGTAAATGCCCGGAAACAGAGATTTGTACACAAAAAGTCAGTAATCTGTTTGTGTCGAGTTATCTTTACAGTAACTCATGTCACGTTCATTATTTGATATACTCCCGAAGGAAATTTATGTCCTAATGTCTATGTACTGGATTACCTCCAACTTTTCTTCCTGATTTTACCAATGATGACTTTTTTCGATGTAGCACACTATAAATGTACATCTCCATGTACCACCACGTAAAAATCCATGTAATGACTACATGTAACGGTACAGCTGCCGAATATATTTGTATTTAATGCTCTGCTCAGTAGTCTGAGTATACACAGTATAAGCTGCACATATTCCACTTGAGACCAGGTAATTGACTTTCCTAACTGGTTATTACATTTATAAATTTTAAATTACTATGATCGTGTACTTTCAATAGTTTACTGCATGTCTTAAATTTCACAGAAAAATGTACCTTACCGTAAGATAAAACAAGAGTTGCATTTCTGCCTGTTAATCTTTCATGTATTTATTTTTTGCAGACTTTTACTGCTAGATTGGATTTAAACGTGCTGTGCCACGAAATTGTTACCAAACACCTTATAATGAAGATATTATAAATTTATGGGATTATGTTAATGTTTTCTCCGCAGTAATAATCTCGACTATTGACTCATTTAACTAATAGTAAAATATCTTTGTTATATTATACTCTTTGATTTAGTGCATATTCATTATCTCTCTGCTTATATAAATACACAGTTAAATATTTTGCACACAGAGACACACATTATACTACTAGAAACAAAGTATTGGCAGTATCCTTTGGACTACCAAAGCATTTGCTTTTAATTATAAGTATGTCTGCGTCAGTTGCACCTGGTCTTCATTACTGTGATATTGCATTGCAATTCCGTTGTGCAATGCAATGGTACAGTCGTAATGGTCTCATTGTAGTCGTAGTATAATAATATGATTGCCAAAGCTCCCTGTATACAACTGAACAAATGGTAAACCAAGTCATACTCGTCGTAGCAATACACAATAAAAAAGCATTTAAACTATTCCAACGCAGAGAAATAATGAGGTGGAATCTCATCAGATTAAACTTGTCACGCAAGTATAGACGCAAGGAATCTTGATATACTCTAGGAAGTAGGTAAGCCAACAAAGAATAAATCGCGATACAATCCTCACAGTACAAAGACAATGTGCAATTTTAAGCTACTCACATTTGCAAATCTTTTTAGCTCAGTCAGTGCGATGGCACTGGAGATTACGAGTGTGGCAAAAAGGCAATTATCTTCTTTACGCTCATAACATTATAACGTGTTCAGCCATTCTTCAGTTATACTTCTGCCAAACATTACTTTTATTATACAAACTTGTCATTCTTATATATAAACACGATTGGACCATGTGAGAATCTCTTATACAAAGATCATGTCCGAAATTTAATGAGACTTCCTGTAATTTCCATTTAGAAATTACTTTAATGTACAACATTAACCTCTGGAGCTCCCAGGCAAGTCAATTCCTTAGAGCAGCCCTACTTATACTAAATACACAGACGATTACTAAATGACTGGTGAGATTGCCTATCTTAACTTTGGCTGGCATTCTTTGGAACCGGGAGAACTATTTCCCTTGCATCTTTCGATCTGGTATGTAAGTAATGTATGTGTGTGTGATTCTCGGGTCTTTCACATCACATCACTGAATTATGTACCACCAACTTCTACTTACTAGTACAACAACAGAACATTAACATTAAAGGCTATACATAATACGTATTAAGTATTGCCTTGCCTTTGTGGCTTAAGATTTTCGTTGAGTAATAGCCTGGAGGAGGTTGGAGCCTGAAAACACCCAACAAGACCTCAGCCGAAGAGGAGGAGAGAATTTCAGTAATGTAAAGCAAAGGAAAGGAAAAGCACACTAAGCTATGTGTGCCTTGTAATTGTATATATACCATACCTATATATGATGTAACACACATAACACTCTCCATGTAGTAAAATACCCAGCAAAGAATGGAACTCTCAATATTAACACCATCGTATGTGTTTAGAACAAATCTATAATGGAATCGTCGTGAAGAGAACCCAGGTCCAGTTAAATATAGTAGAATGGTAGTAGTAGTGTTTAGTCATCATCACACACATTCTAGTAACATTTGTATGGATGGCAGTTTAAATATTATGGAACAGTTACATAGTAATAGGAGACCACTCGTAACTATAGGACGACCCACCCATCATCCATCTGAAATCCGTGCAAGTTCCTTATCCATGCAGATAGATCTAGGTAGATAGATAGAGATAAATGGCCATAGGCCAAAGTCTCAACTGCCACACACAGATTAAAGAGACAGGACGCAGGAGAAGACTACTTACTTTGCTCTTTATATTATTCTCCGTGTTCCCTGTGTGTGCCCTGCATAGGAGACACCACACCAACATACAAAAATACAACCCATCTATATACAAACTGTAATAGTAGTAGTAGTAGGCAGACTTACAAAACCAAGAAAATACCCGGTTAAGAAAGCAAAGGCATTTACTCTCTCCTATATATATTTTACCTACGTTGAAACTTTGAAACACCTACACGAGGTACACTGCTGGATTGTTTTTGGGAGCAACTATATCTTTCTATCTATCAGTACTACCTCCAGTCGCCTGGTGTAACTTGTAGTGTAATGTAATGTTTGTAGGTAATATTAGTTACTATTACTACTACTACTTCTACTACCGACGACGACGACCGACTCATCGGCGAGCCGACCTACCTTACGTACTTCATTTCGTATTATACTACTACAGATACTACAGAGATACTTTTATACAACACGTTTTACCATTTACTCACTTACCTCCTTGTTGTACATGTGTGTTGCTATTATCTTCTAGAAGAGTAGGTATCAGCTATATACCTCGTCTATTATGTACTACTAGTATTATGTGAGTAATTCTTAACTGGTTTCTGTATTATGCTGCTAGTAAAGATTAGCCTACAGCACTTCTACTCTTCTATTCTAGTGTATAGCTTCACACACAGTTTCTCTAATAACAAAATGAATTTCACACAGAAACAGGCCTTGTTTGGTTTGCTTCGCTTAGGTTCAGTATTATACACTGTGTATATATGAATTGAGCTAAACCTTTAAGTGAAGCTGAGCAGAGCTAATCCTTAAGAACTGATTTGATGTTGGTAGTGGTAAATGCATTGTACTTGTATGTAACGCATTGGATGTCTGTGTATTATGTGTATAGGTACCTTTAGAGATAATGCAACGCAGTTCTCACACAGTACAGCGCATGTTGGAGAAACAAGGAAAATCTTGAACAGAGACACCAGGAGTAGTGTGGCGAGAGTCTTCCACGTAAAGGAACGTAGGATTAAGCAGAGTGAGAACGTAATATTTAGTTGGTTTCGTAGCCAGGACTTTTGTATATGTTTTTATACAGTACTTTACACGTACTTATATAGTGTCGTGAGTTTCTACTACTTATTTTACTACAAGAACTAAACTACTACACATAGATACTAGGATCTCATTTAGCTCAAGGTGCATTCTAAACACATGGTTGTTCTCCGTGTGGTGATTTTGTGCTCTTCTCTTGTGTTGTTGTGCCGTGTGTGTCTAGCTATATCATTTTCTCTGCCGGCCAAACAAAACTCAACCTGAAATGAACGTTACTTTATTTAGAAACAAACACGAGAGGTGAAAATACAAGAAATTCATATCCTACACAACAGAAACACAACTACTTCCCTTTTATTATCATCGACATTGACTTTCTCACGTGTCAAACACTTACTACATATTCCTATATAAAGCAAATACTTTTGATCCGATAAAGTTCAGTGAGACTCAGCTGTGAGAAGAACAATGAAGTTGTTATTTCCATTAGGAACTACCAAGTAATAGGAGCAAAGCAAGTGTCATTATAGTAAATTAAGTGTTTGATAAGATCAAAAGATCAAATCTAACACATTTACACCCCGAAGGCCTTATACATTACACAGGAATATCATTTTCCATTTAGCTCGGTGGTTTTATTTCATGTTGTGGCAAAGCGAAGATACCTACTGGTAGTGTAGCGGTGGTGGAATCTACACAGAGGAAGAGAAACGTGAACATTACTATTAAAATGATAATAATATTATTATTATCGTTATTACCTCGTCTGCCTATCTCTGCCCACCTGAGTCAGTTCTCCTTATGAACAAATCAGAGCAGACAATCTGATACTAAATTAACGTATCTGAACAGAGCCATCGTATTACTTTGTATCAAATCACATCATCATCATCTTAATCAGTGGGCAAGCAGGTAGCTGCTAGAAAAACTACCCCTTGTGGTGCCGTGCTACTCTCTTCATACCTTACATGTACAATACCAGTTATTATGCATTCTTAATACACCCAGCTATTGCATAAACCACTTTTGACTCATTCACTACTCTACAACCGCAACTTACGTGTAGGCCCTGTTTTCTAAATTAATTGTCACGTTGAACTATACATATTTCCGTTTTAGCTTAAAAACAGTTTCAGAAATACGTAAACCCAGATAATCTACTTTTATGTTGTTATAGTTTATTAAATGAACTAACGAATTTTTTGCAAGTGAAAGTGAATTGAACAAATAAATACACAGTGAATTTGTGTGGGGAATAATAATATTGAACATGATATTTTGTCTTCCTATGATTGCTTCGGCTGTTTCACAATTCGCTCCACATCTGTCGTGATGGATTTCACATATTTAATCATCATGCTACTATTCACATCCACCATTCATCTTTCGGGGTATGAAAATCCTTATACTGTGCTATTTTATGTAATGTAGTATGTAAACTAATTATGTAAACTTAATTGAGCATGATGATTTTTTTAGCAGCGTGTACTATTTCTGGTGCATTCTTTTTCAGATAATTGTTTTTACTACTTAGATGTAATTTAAGTACATAGCACATATAATGTAACTATTTAAGTAATGTTTTTTGGTTCGTTTTGTATGTTTAACATAGTTACAGAAATGAATCGGGTAGTAGATAGATGGTAATTCAAAGAGCAAGTATATAGTATGAGAGTAAATGGTTGGATTAGAGACAGATACGGTAGAATTGTTGTAGGACGAGAGAAGAAAGGAAGAGCCTGGAGTAATTTGTAAGTATGACATTTCTAAGAGTTGACAAGAGGTTTGAATACCAAGGCATGACTATGACGGAGAGTCTCAAAAGGAATCTCCGTCTTGTTGTGTGTATACAGTGCACATACAAAGTACATCTTGATTAATAAATTGCCCATCAGTTGAGATACCTCAACCTCAACTCATTCCATTCCCAGCTAACTTTACATAACAAAAGATTGAGCATTTGTCCTAATATAATTTATACATAACCTTATTTTCCACTCACTTTTATTCAATCACTCACTCATTCCTTTCGTACTTTTTACAAGCACATTCACTCACATTCTTATCAAAGTCTTATCTAATACGCGCCTGATTCCTATGTAATACACAACTCAAACTTAAATTCTTACTTTTCATTAGTTCACACTCATAACTGAATGTTGACTTCATATTTACGCACATACACATGAAATAAAGTTATTAGACTCCAATGTAGAGGCAATAATAACCTTATAGATATGTCTTGTCTGTGTGTACAGTATTAGTATATAGGCGTAGAAAAAGCATGCATGATAATTTGCTCCTATTGCCCTATGTCTTTAGTGCATGTATGCGTTTTTCGTTTAACAATCTCTGTGTACTGTATTGTACAGGTATTTATGTGTGCATTGTTGTGTTGCATCTTTCTTGGTAGTTCTATATTACATGCTTACGTAATGTATGAGAGAGAGAGAGAGAGAGAGAGGATGTGTGGTTGCTACTAAATTCCAAACGAGAAGGAGCTACAGATATTTTTCTCTATTACATTAGAGAAGATAAGACAAGACATACCTTTTAGATTTTGAGCATTGCATTAATAATTGTACAGTACTGCTATATATGCCACTCTAAGTTTTGTTAGTTAAAAGTCTCAGGAGGCATATCATGCATTACATTTGTACATTACTCACTATACACTGTTCTTCTCCTCCTTTCCTTTGCTTTGCTCCCCCTTTCATTTACAACTCGGGAAATATTTTTTGAAAGAATGAGGTTCGATGACAACCATTCGATTCGAAGCCAAGCCAACTGAAAAGATCTGCTGGAAGCTTCAGTCTTCACTTCACTCCAGCCAGAAGACCAGGCCAGGCACAGCCACCACACACACATCACAACAGCAGACCATCAGACAAGACTAGTCAGAGCCTACGGCTCAATTCATACACACAATAGAATACAATCTACTTTGTATCTGTACTTAATACTTAAACCTCTCTGGTATAGTATAGTACATATTATGAGAATGTGCATATAATGCAATCCATATGTATATTTACATTACCACCACTACACATCATATATATCCTATTCTACATAGCCGAGTGCCTACACACTTAAGTACAATGCTCTATAACAACAAAGTATGTGGATGTGTGTAATGTGAAATAAAAGTAGAGACAGGCAGGTAGGTTTACGTTTAGGTAATGGTAGAGTAGTAAGTAAAGTAGTATAGCCCTTTAAGGCATGCATGCTTAATTGCTCTCCTCTTCAAAGTGTAATAGAGCTCACAGCTTATTACACTTACCTTGCTCTATCTACGCCTTTCCACATTCATCCTATAAGGCTAAGGCTATTTGTACATACATATTGCACTCCGAACAATCATACGAGGCTAAAGGAGTATGTTACATGACATGGTGGACATGACATGCTTTCATTTGCCCTGCTATGACCTTTGCCACGCTCTTTGGCCACAGGAAAACAATTGTAGACCCACAGACCCTACCAAAAACATCAAAATGGGATTTCTAATAAAATTTGAACAAGATACACAAAATATCATGCTTCATACGCCACAAATTATACTTAGGTAGGTACATGAGAAATGTTTCATATTAAAAATTAGATCCAGTCTCCATTTGGTTAAGAAAATCAAAATTTAACTAGGATTTTCCATCAGGGATGCGTGTTAAAGAAAAATTGTGGTGACTGAATTTAGAAATTCTGAAGAAGTGTGAATCATGATTCAAGGAAAAGACAGAAAGTTTACCTTCTACAAAATAATTATGATGATGTAGTTTTGGGTTTCGTAGATGTATGCAGTATGGTGGCGTAAGTTTAATAAGATAAGTTGTAGTAATAAGAAAGGGTTTATGTGTATAAGTGGTAGTGAGTGTAAGTGTAAGTATAGACTTTATTTCATTTCATTGTAGATGCATTGTGTAGTTGAAAATGTAATGTATGGGCTTTATGAATATGAACATTGAGCCCCAACTGTAATTTGCAGTCTCCCATTTCCCGTGATTTAATTGACGTGTCGTAAAAGTTTTCTTGGCTCTGACTTGACTGATTCCATTTAGAAAGGTGAAAAAGCTGATAGAGCGAGTGTAGCAACAAGATATGCAGGGGTGTAACTCATTTTGGGTTAGTTAACGTTCGAAGTAAGTAACGTCGTACGTACATAACTTGGATATGCAATCCAATCCATGAAACAAACTTACTTACCTTTACTTCACTGCATCTACTGTTTACTTATAGATATCTGTATAGTGCATAGTGTTCCTATAGTAGAGATACTACAAGGGATCAGGAACACTACTACTAAATATCATACTGAAATACAGATGCATGTACTCTGTATGAAATAAAAACTATTTTAACATAGAATCTTTTTACACTTCTACCTAGTAACTATACAGATATTACGCATTTTAGGATATCTCAAGGATTCTCAAACGAATTAAACATTTACAAGCGTAGTAATTATTATTGTTTATTCTTTACTACTTTCTCTGCAGATATCGTACATGAATGATTTGTAAATCGTAAATTCCAGTTTTGACGATCAAATAATAATATTATGTCTTTATATTCTCCTTTTTGAGCTTACTTTTATTTGCAATGCAATTTTCTGTATTCAATAATGCATTTATAATGCAACAAAGCATGTAAGTATTTTTATATACTCTTTGTGAGAGTTTTGTGCTGTACGGAATTGGAAATGTGTGCAGTGTGTGGAAGTAATAAGTTGTATGCAAAGTGCAGGTAAAAAATTGTGCTGGATTGTATATGTAGTTTCTTTGTAAATTTTTACATGGAATAATGCAGTTAAGTGCAATAAAAATCTAAAATTGACTCATAAGTTGTTTAGAACCAGGAAAACGTGCCACGACTCGTCGAAACACGTAGAAAACGATAATATTTAAAGGTGGAATTGGAATTTCGTTGAGCTTTTCTTGTGGTTCTTCCATAGAAAATGCTTTTATGAGAGGGAATTACTAGCCGTTTTACAACGACAGCTATAATGAGCATGCATTAAGGTCATAAATCTTAAAGCACTATGATGATACATAGTTGAGCTTGAGTATATAACACAATTACAACTCCACAATACTTCTATACGTGTAGCTTTGGTTTTGGAATTAGTATTTACAGCTTTGATCTTTACAATCAGAAGGATTACACCTGTTTTCCAGTGTATTCTCTGTATTGTCTCAAAAACTTAAACAAAAGTCCCTTTTCCGTACACATACCTTCTATTTTATCCTTCGTTATAATTATCTTTGTAATAACATACCTTGTGTATTCTCAACTTATGCTTTCAGCTTTATAGCTATTTAAAATAAGCTTCTCTACAAGAATGTGCTTGCTCACAATAATATCAGCTTTACTACTGCTTATAGGCTTATACTTTAGTTTAAAACAAAACAAACTAAAAAATAATACTAATCCTGCTGAATTTTTTAGTAAAAGCCCAGCACGGGTTTAGGAGAGTCACAGCTAAACAATTTTCAGGTGCATTACTTCATGCACACTTACGTTATACGACCATAATTGCCCTGATACCATGTAATTGCTTGCAATTAAAGAGACAACCAATTTAAAACAAGCCACAGTTTTCTTTTATAATCTCTCCTGCACAGCTCACTAAATTAGTTAACAACTTAGGCAACAATAATTAAGGATTTAATGTTCCAGGAAGAAAACTAGGTATTTCTATGTAGCATTACTGTATACATACAAATTACAAATCTAAAAGGTATGGAAGAATGAAATAATAAATCTACATGTATGTGTATTGTGTAGGGAGGATTTATTTTTCTCTGATACTAAACCTAATTAAATGTACGCTAAGTGAATAGTAAAATGGTATTTGTAAAAAAATGTGTTTGTATTTTGTGTATTGTATATGAATAGTAATGTAGTAAAAACGTTTACCACAGGGTAGAATTATAAGTACGAGAGCATGTATTTAAACAGATAGGTAAGGTAATTGAATAGGGCAAAAGCAGGAGGAAAACTAATTTTATTAATAAATATATAGAGCCATAATATATAAAAAATATGTTGGTGGTGGTGGTGGTGGATGTTATAAAGATGTAGAGAGGAATAAGGACATGTTGTTTGTGGGTAGCTGGCTGAGTTATTGTTGGGCATTAGATATTTGTTAGGCAGTCTCATATATTTTCTAGTAGCACGTTCCTTCTGCTTATATATTTATATTAGACATTACACACATCCTACGTCCTGCACTCAAATCATCTCATCCTCATTTGTAACTCAGTGAATGAAGAAATCTCATCTTGAGACAGAATGAAATAGAGTTGACGTGACGGGACTGCATCCAACATCCATGCCCAGTTGAGAGAGCAACTGATTTTTCTCTGGCTCTGATTAATGATATAAACACAAGAGAGTGGAGTTCTTCACATATTTTCTTAAGACTAATGTTTACCTCTACAACAATTTACGAGGCAAGTCACCAACTAACGAAACCAGGCTTACAGGAACTCCCAACAATTCACAGACAATTTAGCTCATTCCTCATTTAAAAACAAAACTATTTTCAGCCATCCACTAAACATTAAACATCATCATTATTTTTTCATAATCTCACCACTTCACTTTAAAATTGCAAATCTTGCTAATTTTATTTCTCTAGATGGTCATAGATTTGTCAGTTGTAAAGGCATGATAATTTAATTGCCATAGTGTGATGTGTATTTGTTAACAAATGGTTTGTTTTTGTTACAGGGGAACAACCGATTTATCGATGCACACAAACAGTTTGCTTGTGGACCCTGGTCGAATGTGCCGTAAAGGTCGGAAGAATATAATTCAAGACACGACCAATTTCATAGTACAAGGGAAGGGCGTGGGAATGGCCCGTCACCGTAATCATAAATTTCGAAGTTTTTGTAGTAAAGAGCCGGAAATCATCCGAGAAGCTACCAGAGGTGCTTCCATCGCCACTTCAGAGTGTCAATTTCAATTCAGAAATCGACACTGGAATTGTTCAGCTCTTCCCAGAAGTATTCGACGCATTCTTTCCAGAGGTGAGTACCAAGTTTCTAGCAACCCTATCCCAAATCCATGCTCAAACACCATCAAAATCACCTTCATAAAAATGCATGGGTAACTGCACCAGCGTCTCTACCTTTCATTGACAAAAAAAGATCGTAGAATCATACGACACCCAACCCACGTACAAACCAAATACAAATGAAATGCACGTAACAGTAATTTAAGTTTTTTAGCATACTTATTATAAACAGACAGACATAAAGGCAGACCTTAAAAATCAACCCCCTCTGATGTTGTGAAATAACTAATTTATTAGCGCTGAGCTACTTGTTTAAGATTCCTACCAGAAATGCAAACTGATCTCTTAATGAGTTTCTCCCACAAGCTAAACGAATATGGAATGAGAAAAATAAGCAAATAAATCTATTGTATTTAATTACAATTTCCTTATTACCTTCATACTGTTTATACCTACACATAATCGTGCTTTGTTCTAATCTCCGAGAGTGAAAAAACTGAATGAAGTTTAGCAGTAAGCTTCAACAATAAGCTTGCAAATAAAATTCCACTTCTTGATCTCAAGGAAATCATCTGATTAAAAAAGTCTCGGCTAGATCAGAATCAGATAAGTGCATTTACGACATTAAATGGAAAAGAATCCCGTTAGCAACTGCACTGCTATAAACTACTTCTAACGAAAAACAGAAATTCAAAGATGACGACGATAGAACAGCAGGTGTGCACTGCATACACATTCCCTATCTGATTCCTCCAACCATCCTATACAGTAAATAAATGTGGTAACAACTTCTATAAAGGTAAAATAAGTAGCTCTGCTCAGTATTGAATTTCTTAACCTTATCTAAAGAGTTTGATATAATCCTTGAAGGAATTCATTTGCCATTTTCAAGCTCATTAGAGTCAAATCCCAAAGAAATGACTGGTATTGTAGAGAGAGAGAGATAGAGACAAACATGGAAAAGACCTGACAGTTCTTGCATGCACTAAAGGAACGTTTAGTTTTCAGTTGTTCAAGTGCTAAAACATTTGAGTTTCTTTTCAGGTAAAGTAACATCTAAGGATTAGCATTGAAATGGAGATGACAGTGAAACAAGAGATTATCTGTCGATATAAATCCTCACTACTCTTTCATCTCTCTTTGTTTTATTTTATCTGCAAGACTCAAGTGGATTCTGTCGAGTTGGGCAGGATTGGAATTGCACGAAGCCAAGAATTATACACTCATATTCAAAACACTTTATTACATACTGTACACCTACCTACCTCCACATTCTATTACTCTTACTCAACACACTCGCATTAGTAATAACAACAATAGTAAGTACTTTCCTTAAAGACTCTAATAAGTATCTGTAAGTAAGCTCCCCACTCTACTACTACTACTACTGCCTCTTTTAAAGAACTACTACTACTTATAATAATACTTTGCTATTACTACCTGTTGTTGTTCCTATATTATTATTATGAGCATGACTTACCTACACTACAAACAATAAGAAAGAACTCTTGTTCATGAAAAAGTTGTTTCATTTTTTACACGATGGGGACAAACGAGTTGGGCTTTATTTGTTCCATCATGATTTCAGCAAACACAGATGAGATATTCGATTCTCTCTCTCTCTCTCTCCGTCTATATATTCCATGTCATTACATTACATAAATACAATGCTGTGCATTTAATTTGCATCCCAGATTACCTGTATTCTTTTCTTGGATCAAATAACTCGAATTTAAGTATTTGTATTAGTTGTTACAACTACTACCACACTACGTATGTTTAGCCATATATAATGTACACAGACTAAGATTATACTGCTGATAATTTCACTCGCATAAAAGAAACAACAGGACAACAGGAATCTCTATGTACGTCTGTAGAGTAGTAGACACTTTTACATCATTATTATTATAACATTACATTTCAATGGCAAAATACAATCAAGAAATCGATAAAAAACATTAAGAGCAAGCAGAGCTACATAGTGAAAATTCATTTTGCTAATGACACCATTAAAGTACCTGAACCTACACACATAAAATTAGGTATGGCAAAATACAATGAAAAGATTTTGAGGAACCTACACAAATAATATTATTTGCTAAAAATGAAAAGAACATTATTTCGGAGAATGAAGTATTAATATAGCAGACAGAATGTGAAATCATTTAGAGTTCAGTTTGTCTCACAATCAGGTACAGTACTTACTACAATTAAGTAAAGTATATCTACTTTACATAATCAGGTATATACAGTGATAAGAATTGTAATCTTTTTACAATTGTAAATACATTGTTGAGTAGTACACGAGTGAGAAAATGGATTCTGTCAGTTTGAGTGGATGTGATGAGATGGAGGAGTATATAAGGCTTAAATTTCTCGTAGTTCTAGTACTATAGTAGAATGTATCAAAATTCTAAGTAGATATTTTATGCAGGATTAGATAACATAAGGGGGCTATAAACTAAAGGTAATCTAAAGGTACAAGTATATAATTTAAGGTATGAGATAGGAATTACGAATGACAAGTGGAGACCTCCCTGATTTAAAGAGCAGTGCAAAAGTGTCATGTAAATGCTCAATAATCATTGCGTTTTATGTGCCCATTCTAAACGCTAGTAAAATACACCAGTTCCATTCCACATTCATTCTATCACTAGATAATGGTACTCCTTGTACTCACAATAATATATGCCTCTCTACCACCTATTTTATAGGGTACACCTAATGATTATCTATATCTGTGGTGGTGGTGGTAGAACTAAACACATATTATATGATGTATAGTGTGTAATGCACAGGCAGGTTTTCTTGAATCTTTATGGAAATAGCACTACATTACATACCTTGCACGCTAAACACTTCTCAGCCTTCTGTATCTCTATACTTACTCTGACATTTTAAATCCTTCCATAGTATATCTCTCTATACACGTACGTGCACACATAAAATCTTTTTACTTAAAAACTGATTTGATTTGATGGACTTTTTCTCTCCTCCTTCGCAAGCGAGTCAGTGTCTATTTTACAAATAAATATTATGGTAAGTTCTACTGAGGCTGCTTGTGCGTTTGCCTTTATGCAACTGTTTTTTATACTTATTGAATTTACAACATGGCGAAGTATTTTTCTACCAGATAGTTTAGTAGTCACATCGTATTAGATATTTTTGCATAAGTTTCTCCATATTAAATCGAATCAGACAACTTATTTATTCGCAACTTGTATAAAATCCCAATGATTTTACATTCTATAGTGCTGCGCAATTCATTTCATTTTTTTGCAGGCTGAAACTATTTAGCAGCTTGGATTTTTATATGTACTTACTGGATTGAAGTAGACATATGCTACATACACACACGTTTATCATTCCAATGTATAAGAAATAGAGATCTTGTACTAGAAATTAGAAATATGTACCTAGGTGTAGCTTTATACGAGTGTATTAGTTATGTATGTTGTATGACTTAATGATAATTTTCTGCTTATGTAATTCTACTTTATTTGAAAGGCAGATTTGTCAGGAAAAGTAGGGATTACTTGCATATGAAAGTTATAGAGTGTGTTATAATAGTTTTATAAGGATGACGATAAAGATAAGATGTGATAAGTATATAGCTACTTAGCATTAAGACCACTACCTACCTGTAGTGTATACAAAGCAGGGCACACAAAGCACAATACAAGT
This sequence comes from Pogonognathellus flavescens, assembly GCA_019776165.1. Classification (NCBI taxonomy): domain Eukaryota; kingdom Metazoa; phylum Arthropoda; class Collembola; order Entomobryomorpha; family Tomoceridae; genus Pogonognathellus; species Pogonognathellus flavescens. The sequence goes on from JABASD010000478.1 coordinate 55,372, forward strand.
TTTTCGTTTCGTAAAGATAAGTCGGAGAGTCAAGTCAAGAAACATTATTGACTACTAGAGCAGGTAGGTACTTACGGACTTCGTACAGATCGTAACAGTCATTGTCGTTGCAATTGTCATCTCTAATACTTATTTGTATTTTTTCTCTCGAGAAGATGGGCTACTACTGCTATTTGCCTTTGTATTATGTCTTTCAACAGATAAAAGCTTAGGAAAGCTATGGTATTATTACACATATACAAATAAACGATATAGTAGAAAATGTAAAGTGAGTGTTTATATTAAGTAGCATTAGGTAGCCAGGGCAGAATCGACTTGTGTTACTAATAGAAGGTATCTTTGTATGTTTAACTGGAAAGATAGGGAATCTGTTGGAAAACACAAGTAAGTGAGTGAGTGAGAGAATGACAATGACCTGTCCATGTTGCTGCCTATAATGTGAATGTGAGTCTCCTCGACTCTTGTGTAATACATCCATTATGTCCTCTTCTGTCTTGTCTGTCCCATTGTATTAGTAGTAGTATTGTAGTATACTCTTTGTATTTTAGAGTGGCCTGGCCAAGACAGACCAAGCCAACCGTGGGAAAAGCTGTTGTTGCCTCTTTTAGTAGTCTTTTTGTTTCTCCATTCTGTTCTGCCAGCTTTTGGTACGTGGATACAGACATTACTACTACAGTCTTTCACAGAGATACATATTCTACAGCCACATAGAAAGAAGAAGTGGCTGCTGACAAGTCTGTCGGCACTAAATCTTCACTGTCCGCACCATTAGCTCATCCTTTTACCTTTTACTAATATACATACACCTTATACATGTTAAATACTAACACAATTTACAATTCATATTATCTCCTCCTATATAACTTTTATCGTGTCATGTCTTTTCTTCCTTATAGTCCTTGTCGTAACTTGACGTGTCTCTCTCTCTCCCTCATGTTCTGCTCCTTTACTATATCGCCACTGACGTGACTTGACTTCACAGACTTCAGACAGTATGTCTCACACTTTTCAATACTGTACTGTGTTCTACAGCTCTACTTACACACTATCCTCCTCCTCCTACTCACTCATTCACTCCCCATGCATTATTATTACGCTATATTTTATTATCAATACACTACCGATACAAATCATTCAACATCTCAATCCTGTCACATATCTGCAAATGTATAACATAAAAATTATTTACAGGCACACAATAATTTATTAAAAAGCCTAATTGCATTACAACTACAAGTCATATTGAGTCAAAGTCAATGCAAATGGATGAGACACTTTCACTTTTGTTTTCTTCAGAAAAACTTGTAATGGCACAACAAAAGACAAACCAAATACAAATCGACAAATGTCACTTCAACTGATAAATTTATCTTGTTCCATTCTAGTAAATGATTTACTGTCCTTTTCTGGTACTGTATATAGTGCAGACAAGAGGGATGAGCCTTATAGTGCTAATAAATAAGATACAAAATACCTTTATTTTGTTTGCTTTACAACACGATTCATATATTAGTGTCACTGTCACTCAAACAATTACATTACGTCATAAAATCGTGTCGTAAATGGTAGAAGAATACTTTGACAATGTCAAAAGTCATCATAAATTACAAATGGAGAACATACTTCCACCAAACCAAGCAACCCAAGCATATAATGAGGAAATTATTGACACGACTGTAAAAGTGTCCGCTCTGTATGTGACTTGTAAAACGACGTGATTTTATATGATCATATAGTATCTCTATAACAGGTAAGGTTGGTTTGAATGTTAAAGTTAACTAACCTGCCTATAAAGGTATAAGGGAAGTTCTAGGTATAATGGAGTCATTATGGGAAGATGTGCGTACAATAACACGACAGGTATCGTTTACAATATTAAGGATGACCAACAATACATGAATGCTATAACAGTACAGACAAAAGTAATGTTGATTTACCTTAGCTTAACAATTCGTTTGGTAATGTCATTGAAGTGTTTGAGGGTGATTGTGGTGTGAGGCAGGGAGTCTAATTGAAACTTATCATCGTTTTATTGCATTATGTGAGCTGTAAATTTGCAATTCGTTCTGGAAATAAAAATAAACTTTTTTCTGTTACAGATACGAGAGAAACGGCATTCGTCCATGCTATAACAGCAGCAGGAGTTACCTATGCCGTAACTCAAGCATGTAGTTCTGGTCAAGTGCAAGATTGTCCGTGCGATCGAACGCTAACTGGTAAGGGACCTAATTCATTCTTTATATGCAATTTTATTGTGATTTGTTGTGCTTTTTTGTTGGGAAAGAGCATAAGAGGTTGAATATAGATAGATGATTGGAATTCCAAACATTGAAAATGTTAAAAAATCACTCACTGTCAGTTTTTCGTGAATTATGAATTAGTTAGATAGTTATTTTTGTATATAAAGTATACACAGGGTTTTCCTTTATTGTAGTCTGAATAGATGTAATGTGCTATATAGGAAGCGTAGACAGGGAATGCTACTGTACGAAACTATTCTGAGAATGGTAAAGAGTGTCCCTAGAAATTCCAGACTAATGATTTTCTCACGGATAGGAAAGGATTGGAATTCTAAATTAATGCTTTTGTACTTTTCTGTTTCTGGTATAAAAGTGATTTTAGTGTAAAGAGATAGTCAAAAGAAGATTTCAGTGTTCTTTTTTCGTGTTTTAGTGTGGTAAAGTGTATTTTCCTTTTACTTAACCATTTTAACTACTTAAGAGAGTAATAGAGAAGGAAGAGACTTAAATATTGTCTGTGTATAACTGGTAAATGTATATGTAGTTGAAAAACATAACGTGTGTATGGTCTGGTGCCTCTGCCTCATGTCATGACCACTTCCTCAACTGAATGTGTGTGTTACTTTCTTTTATGGGATAGGCAAGTCGTCAGACGGGAGTTGGGAGTGGGGCGGCTGTGGAGACAACGTCCACATTGGATACAAAAAATCTAAAGATATTCTCGATATCAAAATACGAAGACGGAATGATATCCGAAGTCTCATGATGCTGCATAATAACGAAGCTGGTCGATTGGTATGCACTCTACCATTTCATTTCAAATCGAATCATCTTCTTTCTCATCTTCTCTACATTACTTATCTTTATCTCGATCAAAAATTATTATCTCCCTGTCATCACTCACTTATTTCTTTTTTATCTAATTTACCTTTCCCCTCACTTTGTCTTTATATTACTCAAGGTATTTTCCTCTGTTGTATCTGCAATGCTTATCTACTCAATCCATTTTCAGAATTTAAACGAAAGAATTTTATTTGGAAATTAATATCCTCCAATTAAAACAGTTATGACTATTCCTGATTATTTTTATGCTTTCACACATTTAACACCCCTTTTTGTGTCTGAGACAGATAACGTAACATTTCATTTTAATTTTTGTTTCTGTAAAGGCTGTCAAGAGTAACATGAGACTGGTATGTAAATGTCACGGTTTGTCTGGATCCTGTACACTGAAGACTTGCTGGCAAAAAGTCCCGTCTTTCCGAGAAATTGGTGAAAGACTCAAAATAAAATTTGACGGAGCAGCCAAAGTAATTCCAGGTAATGATGGGAAGTCGGTTATTCCTGCAGTGGCAACGATCAAACCACCCGAAAACGTCGACCTGATTTATTTTGACGAATCGCAAGATTTCTGTCACAATAACAAGAAGACGGGTTCATTAGGGACACATGGGCGACAATGCAATAGCACTTCAATTGGCGTTGATGGCTGCGACCTTCTGTGTTGCGGCAGAGGCCATACCTCCAAAAATGTCAAAGTCAAAGAATATTGTCGGTGTAAGTTTCAATGGTGCTGTGAAGTTAGCTGTGACACTTGCACCATCAAAAAAGTCATAAGTACTTGTAAGTAAAAAATATTAACAGTATTAACAGTTTTTGCAGTAGATATGTAATGTGCTGTAAGTACTGTAGGAGGATTTTGTTAAATTTTATAGTGAGACCATTATAACAGCTTTACTTTGTTTTTCATTATTAATACAGTTAAAATATTTAAGGAAATTGCCTATTTATTGTTACACAATGCAATGCACAAAAATAACGCTACGAACTTTTAGGTTGTAATTTGTAGATTTATTATTAAGAAAATTTTATGTAGATCATGTATTTGCGCGAAATACTGGTTCCGCCATAAATGTAGTAAGCAGAATTAGCAGAAGCACAATGCAAAAACATCCGTTTTACATTATTTTTTATTTGAGGAAAGTATTGTTAGTCTTGAAACGCATTTGATTACATAGACCTTTTCACTCACCGTTCGTGTGTTGCATTTAATAATATATTTTTATTCTTTCCCTAACACTGTGCATAAACGAATTAATTGAGCGAATGTATTTTAATAACTTATAATAAGATGATTGTGTATATTATGCTTTGTATAAATAAGTTGGTGATAATTATTACTAGATTAATAATTGTTATTCAGAAAACAATTGAATTAGTTACAGAACCACAGTTGACAGTAGAATTCTCAAGTGCCAAAAATATTAAATAAGTTTTTCTATACATTCTTGATCCATTCTATATGTACATCCTTCACCGATAATAATACAATGACAGGAACAATATAGTAAATAATAATAATAATAATGAAATCTTGTGTATTTATGTGTATTAGAAAAGTCCGTCCATGTTTATAAATCTGTAATATTGTACTATAGGTAATCGTTTGCACATATATAAATATATAATCATACTACACACACATTACATTTACAATGAGCCAATAATAAGCAACAGTATAACTTACACAATAAAAAATTCTGATAAATCTAGTATTTAGTATTTATATACACTAAAACTGTAAAGTTACATTTTTACAATGAACAACCAACCCAATGTAAAAAGATTGTAAATTTAAAATGTAATCGTGCACTTACATGAATTTCAGCTGTATTTACCTGTAAATAAATATTTACCTGCCAATCCGACCAAACCAGCCTGCAAATAAAATATAATGCTTTGTACAGTTTTATTAACATTTAAATACTTTAACAAATTCTCAGTTTTGCCTCTACATGGTTAACACAGGTTTAAAGGATCTAACTGCCTTATCAAGCCATGTTTGATATTTTTATTGTAACTGTCTTCCTCAAGTATAAAATGTCACAGAGTTCAGTTACGAGTCCCGTTCCAAAGAAATGACACTTTACAACAAGGTGCTAATAACTTAAGTTGTCTTCGTCGTGGTTTATCTGTAATTCATGGTTAGTTCTCTTTGACTTGGACAACTGCACGTCGCAGTGACTGCTGGACTCAAATCACCTTAACCGGACAACAGTATCAAGTCGCAAGGAAAATAAATAAAGTAAGTAGTCGTTCACAAGTTGGTACCATCGGGAGAGAGATGAACAGATACAGTATAGAGAGAAAGACAAGTATATTAAACGAAACATGAAGAGCAAAATGGGAGGTCTACTCTCCGACGGTCAAAACCGAGGGGAAAGTTCCTGTTGTAGTGAGAGGGCAAAGTTTCCTGCTGAGATGATGAGTTATTATGGACTCCCCTTATTGACCACAGGAGGTCAACTTTTACCTCGTCTATCTCCGCTCTCCTACATGCACACACAACATTGCAACTCCACACACACACAAACTAAGATGTTTTATTACTGATCCACTATCACATCAACATATTAGTAAGATATAACTATACAGCAGTCTCGTTTAGTTAATATTTATACACAAAAATTTTAATTCACTCGAACAGAATATACTCAACGTATACAATGTAAGTAATAGCATTAGAATGATGATAAGTTAACTAAATTCAATTGGACTTGCAAGCCAAGTTGGCCAAGTTAAGGTTTTATCAACATCTCACATCGCTTTCATATCAACTCTTCTACTCAAGATGCTCTCTTGCTTTGCTCCAAAGGTAAAATCACTGCCATTGCCATCCTTGCCAATGCTACACTCCAACATAACACAATACACAACAAGTTCATGACATTATACGACACTATCAACTCCTCATCTTATTTTATCAATATGAACTTCGGCCACAACATCATTTCGACCAAAAGAGGCCATGTCCATACCAAGGCAGCATTTAACCACGTTTTCTCAAGACTCTTGTGATATTCTGACCGATGAGGGATTCAGTTGGGCATTTCTGCTGGAGAGAGAGAGCATCAGGATTATCACATTCGGAGATTAAGAACCAACTCATGCTTGATGTCTTAAAACGTTAATTCATGACCTCCTTAGGTTCCTTTGCAACATAATCTGATCATTATTATATGTTATCAACATCATGACAAGCAACTTTCATCTATACTGCATGGATAGTACTCAATATCTGTGGAATTTCTTCATATATGTTTTTATGTGAGACTCTATAGTATAAGCCTCGGATGTAAACTGAAGTTATAGAAAGTAGTAAAAGTTTAGAAATTCATTTGAATTGTCTTTTGCACAATTCCAGTAAAAATATGTTTTACTTACTGCCAGTAATAGTAGCGACCATTAAATTTACCTTATGTACGATATGTGCCAATACATATTATAAGATGCAGAATTATTGAATGTTTTTCTTGTGTGTACTTTCTTGGTAAAACTTTTCAGAAACTTTGACTTTTTTGTATATATTGCCATGCTTTCAGCTATTTCTATCCTCGGAGGAACATGAAAGCGTTAATAACGTCGTGCGGCAAAGAGGCGTAAAGTGCGAAAAGAAATTTTGCAGTAATAAAATCGAAATGAGATGTCATGTCATGTTGGTTTCAAGTAAAGTGAGATATTTTGCTGTGGTAAACACGTTGCTTTGTTTAAATACGTCTTTCTACAGTATGGGAGTATTTCCTTAATATACCTATATAGTATAGTAGATTATTATATGATTACCCAGATATTACTGCTGTGGGTGAAATAGTAAATGGCAGAGTGATCCTTAATAAACATGGAAAACATTTGGCCCTGACATTTAGAATCTCATCTCGTTCTTACGACTCTCCTTTAATTAGCCTCCCTGCTAAGAACGGACACATCTTAAACATTAACTATTTTCTCGAGAAGCGAAGAAGCTGCGAAAGCAACCCATTGCTCATCTTTTCACTTGAACTGGACTCCGCATCTTGAAGCTCTCGTCGCACTAGCTTTATTTTATACTCCCTTTATAAAAAACCACGGACACATAGCACATCCAACAAACAACTTACGTTTACACCAAAGATAATTCTCTGGTAAGCTGCATTACATTTTTACATAATATCTTCAAGTTATGTTATACGTACTACAAGAACACATTTAAAAAGAATGCCTGTGCAATATAATGCAGTACGAAAAGTGTGTTCTTTCTGCCAGTTCTGACTTGGAACACGAAACAAGTCAAAATTAATCGAATGTAAGTAATGGAACAGATTGAATGCAATTCATTTCAATTCTGGTTTCCAAGAGCTAATCCACTAGAGCTCAAAAAGCTCGCTTACTTGCTTATGCATACCTACCTATGTTCACTACCACTAAATCCTTATTACTTACCAATCCCGTTTTCCGAGCTACATACTTGACTCGATTTGCTGTGGCAGTGTGGCTTGAGGCTTTCAAAGTTTTCCTTGGACGACTCTCCAAGTTAAAAGTAAATGGATGTGATCTGCCTGAACTGAAAGTACTGGACAGGACACACTGACGAATGAATCCTGTCTTTAATTGTCTACGGAAACTATTAATTATCCCATTTTCAATGAAAGATTCAATGTTACATTGAAAATTCAGTTTTGTGTGCGTCTGTCTGTGAAATGTGCACACAGACAAAAAGAATCAAGACTAGTTCTTTCTTTTTGTTTTATATAGTCAACCAACCACACTCACTCGGGCAGAGTGTCTGCTGGTCGAGTACCTATGCACACTCAAATAAATGCATTTTATTATTATTTTATATGCATTACTTTGTTGTACACCACCTTCAATCTTCTTCGTGGTTTGGTTTTGAGCTATGTCCTCTGTATTATATAATGTGTGTATAGTGTGCGCATATTATAGAGTTGAAGAAAAAACATGGACTGAATGCCTGCAACAGTCTTCGTTCATTGGGATTGTTGAGGTTGACTGAGTAATGTATGTCTAGTACGTATGTAATATATTGCTAATGTATTATGTGAATGTTAAGTGATGTAATGTAATCTGAAAATCTGCATCCCCTGTGGTTTCCTTTGGTTCTTGTTTAGTTGTTGTGTTGACTGACTTGACTTGATCTTCTTGACTTTGTGCATCCTGGATTAGCCACAGTCTGCAGTGTACACTTATCAATGCCTCACACACATTCACAGATCACTCTCAGTCAGATCACATCCAATCACACATCACTTTTTCTTTTCATTTCACTTCTTTTCGTCCCAGTTTCCATACAATTAGTGCAGTCCATCAGCCTTACTACAAACACTAAGAAATTTATTTACAGTATCTGCGCCATAAAATCTGCATGTAGGTCAATAAAATTTTAATGTGTTGGTAAGAATTTACTACATATCTGTATTATGATCATTTTGCTATATTACTTGTAAATTGCTACCTACCATGTAAAATTTTGCACATAACAACTAATCTACCTGCGTATCATTTCTGTAGGTTGCAATTTTATTTAAAGTTTATAAACTCGCCACAAATGTAAAAAATACCAAGAAAAATGAAAATGAATTGCTTATCATACTTTGTTTGGCTTATTGTTAGTTAGGTTTAATTATTTTCCTGAATTAATGAATTATGATCCTATAGCATTCTCATGTATTTTAGTGTAGTGTAATAAATGCAAGCTTCATCAGCTTATAAACGACATATTTTATACGTGTGTCAACAAATTTTTATTATTGCTTTTTAATTTTTTAAGAAAATGATCAGTTTAAGTGCACTGTGTAGGCTTAATATACCGTAGTGTTTAGTAATTAAGTAAAATTAGCACATTGGTGAATTTTGAGCTAAAACAATAATAACTGCCGTTCCATCGATTTCAGATCGACTTACAATAAATTATATCAATTTTACAAATAACAATGCATTTAGTGTTATACAGTGAAAACAAAAGGTGTAGCGTTACTTAAGAATAAAATTTAATTCAGTTAAACGTTATATGTAGAGAAATGCATGTAGGAAATCCGTCATCCGCTTACAAATAATTTAGACAATTAGTATACAAACTAATAAAGTACCAGAATAGGAACATCACAAGTGTGTTGCATATTTACATCATACACATTCATCGTATATCGACAAATCTGTTAACATTATAACGTTAATTAATTACCATCTTGAACTCAACCTCTAATTGTATATGTATAGTCTTACTGTAATTAAATTATTGCAAACTGTTAGTCACTTCTTCAAGCGAATTCAGCGTCTTAATTTTTCGTTAAGATGCTTATTTCTTATCTTAGCACTGATGTGGCTTACGAAATGTTTCAAAATTGACGTATACACATCCATACGCCAACAAACTGTGTATGCCACTTCTTTAGTTTCATTCTTAATCCCATTGTCCACAAATTCAAATTCGTTAAAAAATAAGGCACGCAAGATGAACTTTTCCTATCTGAATTGAAAGCCTTGAACTGGTTTGTAGGTTATGTTTTTGAATGTGTCATTGTAAAAGGTAATTAATTCGCAATTGCTTCTATAAATACACAACAAAATTTCTAGCTACGTTTTTTTTTAATTAGAATCGAATTTATAATTGTTTGTATACATGTTGGATATTAATCTCAGTAAGTGACGGGACGGCGTATTTGATCTAATTATCGAAATTAATTTTAGTATTAACACAATATACTTTATTAATGATTTCCTAATTAATGGTTATACTTACATGATTATTTACAAGAATTCATTTGGCTAAAATTCGTCTACTTGTCTAAACTGAAAGTACTAATGCTACTTGGGGTAAAGGGAAACATGTTTGGTTCTACGAGAAAAGATTACAAATGACAACTGAACTATTGCTGCTAAAAAACACTAAAAAGAACCTACTCTAGTACACTGACTACACGCTACGAATAAAAATGAAAGAGAGGAACAGATTCATTCTATAAAGCAAAATTAAAAATAAATGCGAGTTTTTAATGTTAGCGCTACCAAAGAGTACTTTATCGTACAAGTATACACGTTTGAATAAACTGGCTTATTCGAGTAAAACAATTTAAAGTCATAGTTAGGTAATTAGGTACGTTACACATTTTGAGACATTTTATCCGAGGCTTGTTGAGAATGACAAAAGAGTTAGCATATCAATCTCTCTGTATTTCCCAGTTAAAACCTAAAGTAGGGTTTTCTAGTAGTAAAAGCATTTATTTGCTAAAATTTTAGAGTAGAGACTTATCCGAGTCCTGTTACAAGAAGAAGATCCTACGTAACATATTATTTATTTAACTACTGTGATGAGTTAGTCGTTTTTACACTGAACTATATACTGCTAATATTATTAAAGGATTAGAATTGTCTTCAGGTAAGTAATTACTACTACAAAACAATACTGATATCAATCTTACAATTTATTTATTACTCGCTATCGTTATGTTAGCAATAAATAAGACTATTATTACAAATAGAATACAAAAGCTCTCTCTTCTTCTATGTATTTTAAAACAAGTCACTTTTCCAGCAACAATGAGCTGTATTATTGTAGTTGGGTATTTAATGTAATGTTCTTTAACAGGTATTTATATATATCTTACACTCAATAAGCTGACATTCCTTTATTACACAGAGATTGTTCACTTTATCGTAAAAATACTTACATGCATACAAATATACATTACAATACAAACAATACATAAAGCGAATCCTAAATCCTAACTGCACTCCTCTCTCTCTCTCTCTAAGGCACGTTAATGAATAAGAAAGTGTACACAGATTATGAACAACTCCACGGAAAGCGACCGGAAAGCGAAAATATTTACTCTGACCGGGTTCTCCGTCATCTTCCCAACTGTTTACACTTCATTTCTTAAATCTCAATAAATATACACGCTAATTACAGTACTCTATAGTAGTCTTACTTATTTAGTAGGTATCTATTCCACATACCTCCACTTAAAAAACACGACCAATTATATTAGCCAAATACTCAAGACTTAAATACTCAAAGACACAACCCATGTTGATCTTTTGCTCTGTTTGTGTTGTCTTTGTCTCGACTCTATTTGTCTTGTAGCACTATTCGTATTTAGTCTTTTTCTATATACGTACATATTACATCTCCCATCATTATATATTGACTTTGGCATAATGCATAGTAAATACATGCACTAACGAAGAATAACATTATTAACGTGCCTTCCTTCGAATCTTATTACCTATACATACCTAGACTTCTATACGGTAAAATTTATATAAGTACTAACTATAGAATTCTTTTGATAAAGTATTACAAATCGAAATGAGAAATAGTACAGATATATTATGGCTAAAAGCGTGTAGTATAGGTATAGGTGCATTTTGTTGTACAGGGCGATGTGCACACGCTTCGATGATATAGAAAAGTAATGTGTTAACAAGAAAGAGTTAAAACTCCCAGTAATATAGTCTTGGTCATATAAAAACGTAAATTTTTTCCAAATGATTTTGAGCTGCTTCCATCGGTAAACTAACTAATGTGTGTTCTTATAAGTTTAGTAGTATAAATCTTATTCAGCAAACTTGTGCGTAGTAGTATTTCAGTTGTATGTTGTAAGAATAAGTTTTGGTATTTGAAAAGGTATCGCTGGGATAAATAGCTTCATGGGAAAATGTTTTGTGATGATGATGACGATGATGTGGTTTCGTTTCGTGTGGTTCTATTAGCAGTGGAGAGAACGTAAATGTGACGGAGAGTTGAATACACAGAGAGAAAGCTGCAACATGCATCATCTCTCTATTAGATTTCATTGCATTGCTCTTGGTTGTTGCTGGTTATGATTGATGAGGATGATTATGATTATTTGTATTTGTATTGGTGGTTGGTTGGTTTGTATTTCGTATTAGTCAACTGTCTAGGCACTACATACAGATACTACACTAACTTTTACAGATATTTAGCCTACTATGGCGTAACAATATTTTAATAATGTATGAATGTAATATCTGTGTACACAAATAGCATAGTATTACCTTACTCTTCTTACTCTTGTTAGTATAATATGGGCATCTGTGTGAAGTCTATTTAGCTGTATTGTATAACTTGTCGGTATATAAGGTGTAGATATTTTTAAGGGGAGAGAGGTATGTTATAAATATAATATTGGGTAGTAGTAGTAGTAGTGTAATTTTAAACCGTGTACTTTGACTACAAACACTAAACACTCGAATCAGTCAAGTCAAGTACACTTCTCATAGTTATTTGTATTTTGATTTATTCACTCTGTACTGTGTGATAAGACGTCTGTATAATGCAGAGAGATAGTATTATTGTTATTTAACTACTTTACCTTAGTTATGCACACGATACTTGGCTACGTTTATTTATTTACGTACATAATATACACTACGTTCCCTCCTGCACGTCAAAGACAGAGTTTTTCAAGCTTAACACATCAGGACGGGTTATTTACACGTGTAAAAGGTTCTAGTGACAGTGCAATTTTTGCACTCAACTTGACAACACCATTGAAAAGTGCATTTGCAGCGTTCCACCACTTGTTTCACAGACACTGTGTAGCCTCGTCCACAACACATGAGGTCACAGCCGTCCACGCCCATCGAGGACACATTACAAGCTCGACCGTAAGTCCCACTCACTCCGTAGCGTGGGTCTTTCTCACAGAAATTCGGAGAGTCTTCATAAAACACCAAGTCTTTTTTTGTAGGTGGCTTATGATCCGGATTATACGGTTTCAATTGAAATTTATAACGAGAGCGACCTCCTCGCCCGATGTCTCGCAAACTACCCGCGTTACTAATCAGCACTCGGGAAGCTCCGTCGAAACGATCTTTAATCGAATTTCCAACTTCGCGTAAATGTGGCAAACGCATCCAACATGTCTTCATTGTACACGAGCCCGACATTCCGTGACATTTACACTGACGTCGCATTAATGACTGTACGTGCTGCAAAAAGAAAAAAAAGATGTAAACATTTAATTGCTTGTAATTTACAACCTTATAAGGCAAACTTATTATTCTCTCTTTAGGTAATTTATGATTACATATGCCTAAGTAACTACTCTACTTATTCTGACTAATAGAACTTTGCGTTTGTACTATTTAAAAGTAGATTTTTCTTAGATGTCCCTTACAACCCATAAAAACAGAGAGACTTTCCCTTATTTTAAACGAAAAACTCATTTCGTGTGCATACAAAATACAATTTGTTCGTAAAAAGTAGGAACGAGAGTCATCCTCATGAGTTTTTAATGGATCGAGAATGAACTGCTGACAACTGGGAGTTTTAACTGAACGAAATCCACTCTCGTCTCTCACAAAGTGGAGTATATGTGACACTAGACCATTACCATGTGTAAAGTCAAAGTCAACCCAGACTGAAGGTCAAAAAAACAAGGAAATTGCCCAATGACTCCAAGTTTGCTTTGAAATATGACACAGAAAATGAGTGGCTTGACTTGCTTGGTTTGTCCTATAATTTACATCTAATACTATTTGTACTGTACACAACTGCAAGGCTCCTGCTGCATTTGTGAGTGCACATTGCAGCGTGCTCTTTTCTCTGGTGACATCCGAGAGGTAATAGAAACCGAGTGCATAATGTAAACTATGTCGTCAACTGTAAACTCCAAATTTTTTATTCTCCATGCATATAATGTATTGCATCGCGTATGTATTTTCTGTAAAAGTGTAATAGATAGTACTAGACACGTGCAATGTGCACTTTGCCAGTCATACCCCTTCACAATTTATTATAGACAAAAACTTCTTACAACTTACAAGCGTTTAGAAAAAGGACTATTTCCTCTCAATGGACCTTGACTCTCGTTTTGAGAAACTTTAAACTCAACTATCCTAAGCTTAATGTAAATATTAATATGTTTAACAATCTCTGTATAGTAGATCTTTAAGCTTCCAACTGGTCCAGTATTGTAATTTTAATTATGGTGATTAATGTAAGTTAAGTAAGGATGAATGTAGGTTTAATTGACTTACCATGCGACCAGCCTCATTATTGTGAAGGTTCATGGTGCCGCGCATGTCACGAGCTTTTTCTCCAGCGTCGACAAAATCTCTGGAGAATTTATAACCAAATTCAATATTATCTGAGCAAGAACCCCATTTCCAATTCTGGTCTGGAGTCATGGCTCGGCTGTATTTATTATGAAGTCTATAGTCACAGGTACAGGACTCGATTGTCCCTTCGCTACACGCCCGTACTACAGCGTGCGTTACACTTGCACTGGTCAGTGCATAAATAAACGACGATTCTCGACATCCTGAAACAAACAATTTCATTCATTAGTTTAATTAAATATATGCACAGTATTCAATATGTATAAGTATTTAGGTATGCACACTTAATTCCGTCTAACAAAATCGTAAGTAAAAATGTCAAATTGAAAATAATTCTTTTACTACTAGGACCTATATAGTTACTTTAGTAATACAGTTGTAGAAGCTGCCCCACTTATAAAGATTTGAGATTAGAGTTACTAGGATTTTGAGATTATCCTTAATTTGCGTTTGAAATCGGTGATGCGGAAGCAACAACACATTCTATGCATTCCATCATCGCAAAGTATGCAACTGTATGTAAAATGTGTACAGTTTCTGAAGTAGGATATACAACGAACCGAGACATAAAAGAACAGCAATAAAGAAACAGAACGCGTTTTAAAGGTTTAGGAACTTAAATAGCGATTCTTTGAAACTTGTCAAAGATCGGTTATTCATCCATGTGGCATAATATTTTGTATCGTCCTTCATAACAACCCCAGTCCACATATACCACGCATAACCGTTTCCTTTTCACATAGGCAGGTATTTATATACAAAATAGAATAATAATAACGCAATATACCAATAGAACTAATCAGAGATGCTCTTAGGGTATGGGCTCACAGTTTTAAAAGATCACAGCAGCATTGGAGAAGCTAAATAATGATGGCCAAAGACGAAAACGAATACCGATGCATTTGCTACAAAATGTAGGTATAGTAATAGTATAGAGATGTTGTACACAGTATGAGTAGTAAAATAAATCCTGGTGATGTTAAAATGTTTTAATCCTTCTTCTGCTGTGACTGTGACTCGATTCATCTCTAAGTGCAAACTCAAAGTTTGTAGATGCATTACGTCACATTGAATGTAATAATATAAGTAAAGGCTATACAGGGAAGCTTATTACAAAACAATGCATAGAATATTTCTATACATGCCTTAACATTTTGTTAATATTGGTTAGTTGTACAGACAAGCCTGCACATATACATAGAAGGACACCATCATAACTGAAAAGTGTACATCATGCCTACCTATAATACCTACCGTTGTGTTGTTCTATTATAGACGAACACAATCATCGAATGGAAAAGAATTAAATCCGCTTGGTCACTTCACTGCGGGTGGCACGCACCAAAATATTACATTACGTTATGTAAGTCTTGAACCGAACACAAAACATTACATTTATTATCATTCATAACTTTGTAAGTATTGAATACGGCACAATATCCCATTATTATTAATATCCCAGTGGCATTTTGTGCCATTAGCCTTATTTTTTAGCTGGGATATACCCAGTTTGAGAATTCGCTTGTTTTTCTTTCTATTACAGCGTTAATGTTACATTTTAGTTTTTAAAGTTTAGGCTTTTCTCATAAATAACTATCAGATAAGAATGAGACACGCGCTCAAAGAGTTTTCTACAACTTTACTATACAAAGTAATACTACAATTCTCAATAGAAAATCTCAAATCCCCAAGTCCTGTAATTTCTTCAGGGATCGCAGCCAAGGCAAGGCACAAAAAACTGTACCTATACGTATTGCATATGGGCTGTTAGTAAAAAAGATGTTTCGCTCTGAATAATATTCTTTAAACCTTTCTGTTCGGTTGCAGACAGTCAGTACCGTGGTTTGAATCCGAGTTCATTAAAACACTGAACTTATTGAAGAGAGGCTTGACAACTTGACTACCTTACCCACTGCAGCATTACATACATATACATACACCGCAGTGCATTGTATTGACCCAGAAAAACTTTACTAGAGACAAATGGAAAATAATACCATGAGCCCAGGTACCACAGGGTTAAAGCAGAAGCACTCCGATTTCTTCTAATACTATTGCAGGCATTATCTCCTCCAACAAAATCCAAATAGGGAAAACTTTGTAACAACGAATACAGACATAATAGAGTTACAAATATCTCTATTCATTGTTACGAAAGTATAAAAAATTTGAAAAGAAATGCACACAAAAGTTTCAAAGGGATAAATCAACATGTTTCTTCCGTCCGTTTGAAATAGTGTTTAAGGCTATTCTCTCTCGCTTTAGCTAATAAAGATTAACTAGCCTTCCTATGCTATAGCTAACAAACTTTTACCTTTGAATTACCAGAATTTGTAGCAAAAAAGGAAAACTTTTCCTTTTCTCTGTTTTTTACACAGATTTTTTTGAATTTAAGTGGCTTCAGTTGATATTTCATTGATTACTCATTTAATTCTAAGATAAGCAACTGGATTACATCAACCGACTATTATCCACCCGTCGTATCATCAACATGGTGTGCAATCCTACATAACTCCTATGATTAACGTCTGGGGAATTTGAAAAGTGAATTCGAGGCAACACTACCAGAAAATATTTCAGACTTTTTGGTGGTGGAAATGATAGAATGGCCGGGCTATTGATTTGTGTGTCTGTTTGGAAAAAGCGTGAGAGAGAGAGGAACTTGGTTGTGGTTCTATATGAGTAGCAGGGAGAAGAAGAAGGAGATATAAATGAAATGAAGGATTATGATTTATACGGTACTAGCTAATTTAGATCTTATCTGGGACTATTAGGTAACAGCTAATGTATGGTTTCCATTCCCATTCCCACCTCCATATTATTATCTCTATCTCGACTCCAGCTCACTCCACCTTTAACATCATCTCGACTTCATCTTCATACTGCATAGGTAATTGCCGTCTTATCCGTTTGTCGGATGCAGGAAAAGAAAGACATGTGGCACATCCCATATACCAACTACATCCATATTATATACATATATACACGAACCAAGCAGGAAAACATATACTCAACACAGCATGGCAAAAACTCTACATACTCCAAGTTATTATCTTTTAAAGGCTTAAGATTACCAGACAATGCGATTACTCACACATTAGAAGTATTATGCACTATAACATCACATACTGCAACAGTTTTCAGTTCTCTGCCATTCTCTGCTTGTACATAATAAACTTTCTGACATTTTATCTGTGGTACAGCTAATGCCTATAAATACGTTAGGTTTGTAAGGCCCTGAGGATAAGTGAAGAGGAAAGCCACCTAGAAACACAGAAATTAAGTTAGCACTTGGTGAAGACGGGTCACAGCAAGGCGTTCTCCAAGGGGGTTCCTCGTGTACGTCCTAAACTACCTGATCTGCTGATCTATCTGTCTCGAGTCTCTTTCTGTACTACATTCTATGTAAAACAAAACCAGATATGAAATCCACCCTAAAGCAGTTCTTTTCTTTTTCGCTATAGCTGCTATGCATATTATCACACTCTGTGCCTTACCGATCTTCTACTTTGCACATTCAACTTTATTACTATATGTACAAAATATTTTGCCAATTTTAGGTTTAACATTATTCTTTTGATATCATTCAATAGTAAGTGTATGACACGATCACGATGACTCAAGTGTACTTTTCTAACAAGTGCCTTATCTTATAGTGCCTAGCTTTTAGTATTGGGTATACCTATAGCATATAGCTATGTTTAAATATTGTATGAAATAATATTCAGGTAGCCAGTATCAAGTCAGTTTACTGCGTTTTGCCTTGTAGAGAGAACTGTTTCTATTGAAGGAGTATTAAGAGTATGTCGTTCCGTAAAGAACAATATGTAAAATGCACATGTACACGTATAATGCGATAATTTGTATTCAGTGCAGGATCATTGTGACAAATTTCATCGCTGCCTTGACATGACTATAGTCCATATGCAGCTAATCGCTAACAATAAGTTGACCAGACTCTCGACTCTTTATTAAGTAACGAAGTTATTAAGTAACGAAGTTACTTTATGTGAAGACTAGATCTGTCTGTCTGTCAACACGATAACTTGAGAACGCTTTGAGATATTTTGATTATATTTGGTACACATACTAGTGAGGTCATATGTGAGGCTAAGTTCGAAAAT
>JABASD010000479.1:0-73475 GCA_019776165.1 Pogonognathellus flavescens
GAAATGTGCGTATTAGCAGCTAATTTTTTCTGTGTGATGTACAATGGGCCAAAGCATTCACCATGTAAAGTTTCATTCGAATCGGCTTATGACACTTCTGGTGGTTTGCTTGTGAGTATTATTCTCCGTAATATTGGATTGCTCTCGTTTGGTTCAGTTGCTTTTATTCTGTTCATGTAATAACACTTTCTATAGTACCTACCTACTCAGTTTCTTGGTTCATTGCCAAAAGATACGTTTAGTAGTTTTAGTTTTACTACTACTATTAGAGTAAAGAAATCTTGCTCATGGTTTGCTGCAGCCGCGTAGAGACTTCTCACAGGGTATCCTCACTGCACACATCTCAACTTCCCTCCTCCTAATATTTCTTACACCTTCTTTAACACTATAATAATATAATTAATATGACCAGCTTTGGTTTTTGAGATACATTTACTCTTCTACTTGAAACCAAAGTGTGGACGCACACTCCTTACCTTACTGGTCTCAAGAATCATTCTGACAATTAACAAATACTAGAATTAGAAATAATATTCTGCAAAAAGCAATCCACAATACATCCCTGGCTGGAGCTGATAATTTAACATTTGTAATTTTCCCTGTTGGTGAACCTTGAATAATTTAGTGTCGAGATTAATTTTCATAGCAGAAAGAGGCACTCATGCCAAAGAAAGACGTTTGATGAATTCCCTTGTGAGATTTTGCAGACGAAATAGCATAGGACATATATAGACAGTTTTACAAGCGTAAGTGAAATGTGAGACTTACATAAAAAGTTGAACTTGAACAGTTTCGTTTGGTTAAATGGCTAACCTGGACTTGTTTGTACAGATATCTAAAATATATTCGTATAATATTACTACAGTGTCCATGTAGAAGTCATATTAAGCTTTGTCTGTCAGGAAATGTTAACTTATACACAATTTACACACAAACCACGAACATCTCCATTTTTGCAGGTTCGTATGAAACATAACTGGAGTGTATTTATATATGTTTCTGGATAATAAGTTAAGTAAATAGCAGGTTGATGAGAATGAAATTGTGTCGTCGGTGAGATCTTAGCTTTAAATGTAAATGGGTAAATGTAACTTTTTACAACTACTATTGAATTTATGGAAGCTCTAGCATGATTTTATTGAGTTCTGTATATGGCAGATAGGTTTGTTGATTTTGGGTACATTACGGTTTCCTAATAATATTTTTCTAGCAGTGCACTTGAACCTTGCAAACTTTATTCCGTTGATGATGAAAAACCCGATAGCTTTTTATGCTCGGGAACATAAACCCAAAAACAACTTGAGTGCAATGCAAGGTAACCGGTAACCGCATCTTCCTATGCTGAGTCAGCATCTCCCAAAGTTTTGTTTGTGTTTACTCTCGGCTAAGTAAACAAATAATGTATTTTCTTTATTGCAATGCACTCTCCGGTGTGGTGCAAACAGAAATCGGAAAAGTTTTAATACGACTGCCGAATATGCTGTCAAATTTATAGTCCAAAAAATATCTTTATGAAAGATGAAACCGTGTAAAAATGGAACGTGACTTCTTTCAAAGCTTGATGATAAGAAGTGCTCTGTTGTAAACAGATACCTCGGATTTGATACCTCAAACAACCAAGCAAGGCAACAACATACTCCCGTCCCGATAGCAGCCGGTGTACATATTCCCAGATCAGCTCTCATGATCTTGTGCAAAAAAGTGCAAAAAAAGTTTTACTCCGTATCCGTTCTGTCTGATTTTAGCAATTGGTTCAAAGCATAATTAAACATTATGCAGGTATTTTAACAGTTTTTGATTTTTAATAAATAAAATCATATTGTTATGTAAAGTCTCTCTGCAAAGCGATCGACTGACAGGCTACAGTTTTCTAGATTTGATGTCGGTATGCTATATTCTTATCAAATGCAAACCTCATTGATGTATTTAACTTTGTGTAGTAAAGCTATGCTATAAGCACTGATTTTAACAGTACCTATACTATACTACCTATGTAAGCTACGAAATATTCTCATTCTGTGAAAAAGCAATAAATGAAGTTGTACTATTTGCTATTGTCTATCATGAAAAAAGAAAATGTGTTTTTTTACCGTGTGTAAAAGGTGCATTAGTATTTATAGTTTAGGGAAATAGAAGGGTTACCGTAAATGCGATGTCTCATGTTATTGGGGCGGAATTTCTGCCTTTTAAAGATTAACGAAGTAAGTAGCAGTTGCCAAAAGAATTGCCATTTTTTGCAATTATTGTTTTTCATTTTTCCTTCGAAGTTTTCATTGGTTACGAAACGACATGATTATACTAACAATAGGCAAATGGGAGATTGAGAGAGGAATTATCAGAAATGGAGAATGGAGTTTATCGTTATGGCTGGAAATATCCCACGTAGCGTCATTTGATCATCATCTGTATGAACAACGCATCCAATATTAATCTCTTCACCCAAGAAAGCCAAGCTATATTTGTCGAAAACAGAGTCGTCTCATTTCATGTGCACTGCATGACACTTTACATGCAGAATGATTATCACATTGAAGGAGAAGCTGTAAGAGGAGAAAAGAAGTACTTCTAAAGTAAAACTGGCATTTAATTTGCAAGTTACTCGTCAATAAATGGTCAATACGCATCTGCAATTTAATGAGATGTGGAAAATGTTGAAGATCGTAAAATGGGAGGATTACTTTTGTGTGTCACGTAGTAAACTGGAATGGTTTGGGTTTTTTGGCCATTGAATGTATTCATTCATTTTGTAGAATGAGTTGAACACAATCTGCAGCAGACTCTGGAGTTTTAAGTGTCCTTTAGGAATTACAGCCACCATTATTATGGACATGGATGTTGATGATGCGCCGCAGGAGACCAACACCCTTATATGGCACGCGAACGATCACCAGATCGCCACTCCAACAAACAACACACACCATTCCCCTTCATTGTCACAAAGTCACCATCTTATTATTCTTCCTTTAACTCCATACCTGTAAATATTTCTCTGCCACTTATTGCTTGTCTCTGCTGCAGCATCTTCAGCCAAATTCTCCACTATAGGAATTTGTTTGTCTGCTATAAAGATTAACAACTATGACATTGGGTTGAAATTTTAAATCTTTAGCACTCACCTTGCCTTTGTCATCTTTCCAGCATTCACTCCTAGCAATATAAATAATAACACGTGTTTTTCTGTTCTTCTTACGCATATTACGTCTCACATACATAACTACCGAGAGAGATAAGACGACTAGGATCTCAAGTGAAGTTTATGGGTAATGCTTTATTGTCTCTTCTGTATTCGAGACGTGAAGCCGACAATGAAGATAATGACGGAGCCACTCTGGCGTGTCCGCAATTCTATTTGTGCAAATATCAATTTGCAAGAATTACTCTTGTACAGGGTGAACTCTTCAGTATGCTAAAAGTGAGTTTTTATTTTAAAAGAGGAAATGTGTAAAATTTTAATCGTCAATTTTTACATCTTAAGAGTCTTATATCCTAAATGTGTCCATTAAAGTTTTGCATGTGTTTGTTATAATGCAGTGTATTTCAGATTAGAAGCTCGCTGCTTTACGTAGGTACTATCTCTTATCATGAACTTAAGTTAAAGTAATTAATTATTCAGGAATACTAATATCGTTATGTATGCTTAACAAGTAATCAAATTAAATAAAATAGTTTCCGCTACTGAATGAATCATTTTCTTTAATAAATGATCTTTTGTCACTATAACTGATGGAACTGGTGTACTGTGTATATGAACTGTTCGAGATACCTAGTAGAGATAGTAATTTGAATTAGCCAACCCTGTAGTTTGAGTTTGACAAGAGACACACACCTGTTATTTGTTTTTGGCAATAATCCGCATTGTGTGTAATGTATGAGGGAGATGGTAAATTATTATAATCGTGTGCCGTTTCCTTTGTCACTGAATTTTCGTTTTTTCATTCATTTCTGAGCAGTCTGACCAATTCTCACTTGAAACTGTCTCGTTCATTTCTACAAGAAGCTGTGGCATAGTAGCATCAGAATCTAACATGCGAGTCATTAATAAAATAATCCTTTTAAGTCTTGAGACTCGACAACTTGTACGAAAATCTTTATTTGTATAGTGAACTCCTTATTACCTTATAATATTATACTTACACTTACTAGTTAGTTTCCTTGAGTATGTACCGTGAACTCTTCTTGTCCTCTGTTCTGTACTGTGTAAAGGAATTCTCCTACCTAAACTCTAAACACTTGCTGATTTATTAAAGAAGTAAAACAACTCCTTCTGGATGTTTGCAGTTAATTGAATCCTTAAGTATGCTTTATGATCTTTCACGCTTAATGGATTCTTGGGATGACTGGAGATTATTACTTGCTGTACAGATTAACTCGACACTATATCAGTTATAAGGATTCAGCTAAACACAAATTTTGGTATTGTATCATATACGCTGAGTAAAATGAAATAAATATGCATGAAATGTATGAATAAAGCATAGCAAACTTACTGTAGTAGTGTATACATAAAAGACTTTTATTTAAGTGAGTTATAACCTTTAGTAGACAATAACGAAAATGAGCTCATTTTATTAGTCAGTCCAAATTAAAAGCACTGGATCGTTTTGTATTAAAGATAAGGCTCTAAGTGTTTGCTCAGAGAGAACAGTAGTCGTTCATTTGTGTTTGACTAATTTAGATGTAATGTCCATTGAGCCTGTTAATTGACAATATAGCGGTCGTAAAATAAAATAGGAAAGAAAAGATGTGTGTACACTGAAATGACTGTACAAAGTGAAACGAGATCATTTCAAATGATACGGCCACAATTTATTGATAATTGTCTCCTTATTGTAACACAGAAAGCAATATGAGTCAACTGACGCTACACAAAATAGGCAGACATATTTTACAACGCAGTGGTGTAATAATATAGGTAACGAATAATATGCAAAAAATCCAAGTTTAATCCATCTCTGTTAAGATAAGAGAAGAAGAGGAGGAAACATCTGATGTTTCAGAAACAGGATTAGATTTATTTAGAGATAGTAATTCGAAGGACCATGCTAATTCTTGTTACGCACGTAATATAATGTAGGTACTTTGTGTGTTGCATAAAATAAGTATGAAAAAATGTTGCATAATATATTGAATGTCCATACAGATAGGTCTGTAATAAAATAAATGTCAATTTGGGTATTGTAAGTTAGTATTTATAAGTATGAAGTGTTAATAGGATTTGTACATTCATAATAGTGCAAAGTGCAAGTATCGATTTACAAATGTGCCAAATGTTAATGTAAATGTTGATCTTTGGATTATGTAACGAATTGAATATTTTATTTCATGGAAAATAAAAATAAACAAGTTTCGTATTTCTTTTGTTAAGAAATGAGCTTGTTTATGCATGGCATTTGTTTAAAAAGTTAGTCAGTTAGTGTTTCGTGTGTGTGTGAATGTAAATTATATCTATATCTGTTTGCCCAAGACACGCAAAAATGTACATGTGTGTTATGAGTGTTTGTAAATGGAAATGCAGAGCTATTAAGAGTCAATTCAGATGCGAAACGTCAAATGAGTGAGACGGAGGCGATAAAAATCTCTTTAAGCTTCCATTTTGCATTCATTAAATAGAGCAATATTCCAAACGCCTTCCATTCCTTATCTCTCTTCGTGTCTCCCTCGACGCAACAAAAAATTCCTGACTGTTTACAATTTTTGCAAGGATTTTTCTCTTATTGCAAAATCGAAGTAAAGAAATTTTATTGTAGACACGGGTTTCACTTTTTCTGTTTTCTTCCATGTTGTTGAAGAATGAATTTTAAAAATTTGCTAAGAATTTGTGTTGTATTTGATCCCACGGTATTTGTAATAATTCTTAAGCTTAACTGCTGAAACTGCTCATTAAGGTCTTCGAACAGATTTGACATATTAGTACTACTACAACGTTTATAACCTTCTGCCATGAATGAGACTGGTTGATGGTGATAATAGTAATATTTCCATTCTGGGATAATGATGTGGGCATTGAGTTGCGGAGTGTGTTGATTAGGCACTTGGACGAACGAGAGTAGTCCGCTTTGTTTGTTGTTGACTTGCCTTGTGTTGTTCCACTTGTCCCTTGTCTTGTCTTGTCACTTCCAACAGTACACTTTTGGATAACACATTTTGTTTATTATACTACACGGACTACACGAAAACAAAGAGAGTCAGATGTCCAAAGCCTGCCTCAGCAACTGCATGTAAGGATCCGCAGAAAACGTATATCTTTACTGATATACCGTGGTAGTTTAAACAAGTCTCAAGACACTTCCACTAAAAGAAGCTGAAAAGTATCAGAAATTAGTTACACGTTTTTTCTCTAAGTATTATATACAGTGTCATGTGTGATATGGAGTCGTCACCAAATACTCTGACCAAAAGTGGTCATCCAGTCGCTGCGAAATCAAATCCAGTTTACAAGATTATTTCTGCCCAGTATTAGTCGCATTGTACGTACACACACTCACGGTTAAGGAAGAAACTGCAACGATGTCACAAATACGTATTACTACGATGTAATTGTTATGCACAGATTTTTATGCAGGGGTGATGGAAAATTCTGTGGAAAATGTAGCTTATTTCTATAATAGTAAGCTTTAATGCACAATAAGGTTTTCAATAATCAAATTCGTGGGAAAAGGAACTTTACGTTTAAAATTACAAATTGCCTTGCTTTATAAGTTAAAAGCGAGGAAATTAAATTAACCTTTGTGTAGTACCTACCTGTAATAATTATTAAGCCTAATTAAGATAGACTAAACACTAGATAGTAATTTAATGTAAAACAAAATATCAATGTCCAGAAAGACATCGCAAGTCTCATTTTTAAGGAACTGAGAATATTATAGCCCACTGTCCGCAGTCATGAGATTTGCCTTGACTCGTAAACCTTTATTGTAATTATTTCGAAGTGTCACTGTCGATAATATAAATTATAAACAATTCTTGTATATTTATAATGCCCTTAAATTAGGTATGTCATGTCAGTATTGAGTTTAGTGTGAATTTAGTATTCATATGTTTTGTACAATCCACATTGTTTTACAAACCAGACTGGAGTAAGGGAAAGGTTCTACAGAAATTCTATATGACAGTTTGACAGTAGTTAGTTGTATATAGGACTATAAGACAGTGCAGAGTAGTGTTCGAATTGGATAAAAACTCTGTTTAATAATTCTAACAAGCCTCGCAACATAGTTTGTACAGTTCCTCAGACTGTCTCCAGAGACTTATGAAAATCCGAAAATATCTCTAAGCACAAGACTTCGGTTTAAGCGGCCCACCTGTATAATAAAATACCCGTGCTACAGTCTTGCTTTACGTATTCCTAAGTATGTGCGACTGATATGATGTTCCATCCTTCGTTTACGTTTTTATTCGTATCCAAGTCAATTTAATCTTGAAGTATTCGAACCACGCACCAATTTGATGTCATGTCATAAAACTTTACAGAATCCTGCACGCAAAATCCGCATCATCAAATCATCATCATTCTTTAAAACTGATTGCCTGAAAAATCGCTCGTTTTTTCGCACACTTGATTCTTCTTCCTCACTGTCAATTTTTTAACGCACAAAAAATCTGTCGTTCTTACTAAACACACTTTATGATAATCCTATAGATTGAGAAAACTGCTCGTATAGATCGTAAGGTCTTCCCTAATAGTGTTTTAAGTATTATTATTAATGTAATTATTTGTGATGTCATTTCATCACTCTCACATCAACCACACTCCCAAAACAGTCTGAGAATTATCAAGGGAAGACGTAAAGTGACATGTATTGACTTCTCTTGTCCACAAAGCACATCTGCCACATAAAAAGAGAGAAACTTGAAAAGACTGTTGAGACGAGTGAGAGCTGTGAAATTATAGAAACAGTAAAGAAAATGAGATGCATAAATAATGACTGGGTATTGTGGATAATTAGGTTGTTAATTATTCCCGTGCCTTGTTCCTCTCAATTGCTGTCTGCCACCACACCACGTTCTTTGATGTAATGTGTCTTGAACATTAACCGAGCACAGTTTATTTTACGATCTCATCTTGTTTTTAGTTTATTGCTTTATCTGTACAAGGCAATGCAATGGAGCTGTGCAGCGTTTAGTTTTAGGTATTATGTCAGTATCTTCTGTATAATATAATACCGCAGTGTCAAATGGAATTAGCTCAGCTACCATTATATTTTCATGACATTCACATTCACATTTTAGCCAAGCACAGCAAGTATCTCTACTACTGTCTTTTCCATTTCTTTTACATTTCCACTGCTTCATTGTGCTAATTCAAACTGCACGCTTTACCCAGTAGTAAAGTACAAGTAAGTCGAGTCGATTCGATTTAATTCAAGAGCAGACTGCTACACATAGAAATAGCATAGCTTATGTTGTAGTAGTAGGTTGTGTCCTGTGGGTAATGTAGATTACGTTATATAAAAAGAAGTTTGTGTGAGTATGGTAAATCAGAGTGTAATGTTGCATGTAGTTGGAGCACTATAGAGAAATGATTCTATTTCTAATGATGTAGCACATTGGCAAGTTATTTAAAAAGGTTCTGTATGTGCTGATCAACGAAACAACCTCACAAATACTTCAGTCTCTCAAGAAAAATCCAAGTCTGGAGCAGTGTAGTGTGTAGAATGTAGTTTAGTCGTGCAGTTAGTGTTAAGTACATAATTTCATCTTCTCTTAAAAGTTTAGCAGTTCGTTATTTCTTTTTGCTGATCGTGCTTAGCTTCATTTCATCGTAGTTTTGTGTACTCCACAGTTCTCCTGCCTTTATGAAAGACATAATCATATCATATTTCTGGTAACTGTTATGCAATAATTACTGAATTATTGTTATTTTATGACTCACATTCAGTGAAAAACGCTTCATAAACATCTTCATATCAAGCAGTGTGCAATTTAATACTCGGTATAATTGCTACGATTTTTTCTTTTATGTGAACTTGGTTATTGCCCTTAAGGATTCGTTATTTGTTGTGCTTATGATTCTAGTATGTACTTATATTATGTAAATGATTTATATATCAGGACAAATTGGAAAATTTTATTTTTTTCTTATAAGATTTAGCCGGAATAGGGTTGTGATTGACTTTTGGCCAGTGTTATTCCAAGTGTGTCTTGTACTACTACAGTACCAGAGAGTATACGTCGTTAGGATTCCATGTACACAGTTGCTCCGTGTAGCTTGTGTTGGTAAAAATATAGAGAAGCATGCGTTCCTTCTTCGGTTCAATCCGTGTTTCTCTTCTTCTCTCGTAGATTTAAGTTCAGTTCCATTCCTCACACTACACAACTGCAACTCACACATATCAGACATACAAACCCAAGTTGGTTGGATGCAACCACCAGACCTGCAGCAGCTACCTCAAGCTACACTTCCTACTACCCTCAACATCTCAGCCCAAAATATGTGTGTTGGCTGTTTCACTTGTTCTCTCTTCAGAATGTCTCTCAGTCTACAATTCTCACAAGAGTCGTAAGGTGAGTTCCTTCTTGACTCATCTCTGAACACACACAAAGACTTTATTCTGTCTCACTCACTCACAACACAGAAGAAATACTCTGTAACATAAATCAGAATTTTATCTAGTCATCCAGAAATTGACCAATTTCACATTTGCACTTACAATACAAAAACAGATACCTTTACTAAAGAAAAGTTATAATTAGGGATTGAGATCTAAAGAGAGATGTGCGTGACTAACGTTAGAAAACGAAAGATTTAATTTTTTTCATGCGAAAAACCAAAAAAACTATTTTTAGTGTACATGTAGTGTAGTAGGCACTCACACAAAACGAGAAAAGTGTATTGTAAGAGCAAAGTCCAGAAACAAGATTAGATATATTTGAGCAAGATTTAAGAAGAGAAACATTCTTTGGTCGGTCAAGAATTTTGTATCAAATGCGTTGGAAACAGAAGCACGTGAACTTTTCGTTACAGAGAAGAAAGAGTGGTTGAAATGAGTCTCTGGTTGATGAAGTGATGACAATCTCACATAGAGAAACGCTGAAGAGATTACTCGAGAAATGAATTGTCGGTATACAGATATATATATATTGTTAAAGAAAAAGTATTTTGTGAGATTTGAACATTAATTGTTATCTGTGACTCTGCCAGTCTTTGCTTCCTTTGCTCTCATGTCTCGTCGACTGTAACAAATCAAGCAAAGCAAACGAATGCGTCTGAGATACACACTCTGCGTGTGGATTGAGAAGTAAATGAAGTGGAAAGAATAACAAAGGAAATCCTCAGAGTCTTTACTCGCTTTCTTGACTTTTCACTATATAAAAGGAATTTCCGGAAGAGAGAGTCAGACAGAGTATCCATCGCAGTGTTAACCCAGTTATTATATTAAACTCTAGATACAAACACTTCTGCTACTGCAAATTAGAGCACTCTCGTGGAACGCCCCCGACAGAAATAAATTGCTCTAAAATTGTTTGCAGCTCTCTAAATGTTCCATTTAGTACTTCTCCGTTTATACTGAAAACTCCTAAAAGAAAAACAAGGTCAATTTGATTTACCTTAAAAGAGAATTTCCTATTGCGTTATTTTTGCCTGATTTATTTCAGGACTCTCATCCACATGAACTCCTCTTAACTTAAAGGCTGTCAGTTCTTCACGCATAAACTGCACATTGTGTATTTTACAGTCAACTTTGTTATCTCAGCACATACTGCAAAAAGTACACACACAAAAACCGGATAAAACTGGTTGTCTACTAAAGGTTTACAAGCAGAATTTTATCCCCACTCTACAGTTTACAAAAGTGTACACGCCTTTACCTTTCTCAACTGAAACTCATCACTTCCCGACTGTGTGAGTGAAGTTAAATCAACACTTTAAAAAACTCAAATCAAAGTCAACTTGACTTCTCTCCTTAGCCAACCTCATTCGTCATTTCAACACGCTGTAAATGAGTACCCAAACAAAAACCGCGAGAAAAAATATTTTTCTTTTCAAACCAAAGTCAAGTGGAACAAAAAACAGTGCAAGTGTTGCATAATGTTTCTTATGTGCATTTACTTAAACACATTACATTACATAAGACAGCTTTAACTTGTTGATAGAAAAAAGCAACTAAAAAGGAGAGAAAACTGATTTGAGTACATTTTTAACACGCAAAATGATATTTCCTGTATATAATAACATTAGGAAGTTTAAGAAGTTATATAGAAGTACGCATTAAGTGTGTTGTGACTCTTCCTGTGGGTCTACAATATTTTTTGGTGTTTTTGCACTTCAACCTTCTTCCTAACTGTCGTCATTTGTCTTGTTGCTGTAATTTTTCATTTTGAGCTGAACACTGTTTTACCTTATTGCTCTCGTCTCACGTGTACATGTGGAGGTTTCCCTTTGACACTCACTAATGCAATGCCACTGTTCAAAACATTGACTGATTGACTCACCCTGATCGTGAGTACGGAACACCGCGTATGTGTGTGATTGGAAAAAGCTGCTCTCCTCTGTCTATGTGCAAGTAGAGCCTTTATATTATGACTTACACAACAAACACAACTGAAAAATAAGTAAAACCAAAAAAGTTTCTCTGAATTTTTTATAGTAAAGCACAAGCAAAACCACAAGCTGCTTACTGAAATAATTCCATCAGACAGTTTTCAATTTATTTTCAGACTTCATTGTGCATGCATGGAAAATTAAACAAGAAACTGAACTCGTCGTGAGGGCACACATTGCAGTGATTAATTAGATACACTTACTTAACTTTGCTTTGGGCGAGCAAAGAATAAGCAAAGTGAAATTTGACTCTCAGTATCAACTCAATACGTATTCTGTATATCACAACTGTGTGTGTTCAAAAACTTACTAATGCTGTACTTACAAGGTGAAGAGCAGAAACATTTGCTATAATCAAATCAAGTCATAAGTAGCGTAATAAAAGCATCCTTTGTTAAGTATAAACCAAAGTGAATCAAACCACCTACACAAAAACTGAAAAGAAATGTGAGTTGCAGCATTTTCAATATAGAACTGAAAAGAATAGTGCACATAGGTATAGACCGTTATAATAAAGAACAAGTATACTTAAGAAATACATAGATTCTTATAGATACATCACAGAATAAAGAATATTTGATTCACCTGCACATGTGGGATTTTCTTTTGTTCAGCTTAGCATAGCTTCTACCAATAAACCCAATTTTCTGGGCGTACGTGTTTCTATGTGTGCAGAATTGAATGGACACATAATATTGACGTGTAATTCCTTTTCCTGTCCGAAGGAACATTCACACAATATTGACTCTCGTTCTATCATTACTGTACAAAAACAGTCTTCACAGAACTGACCGATTTTTTGTCTTGTGTGAAGACAAATAGTATTTTCCTCGTATATTTGCATTGTAACAGACTGCAAGAATATACATACGACAACATACATGTTACATACATAAGACGCTATAAAAGTGTATGGGAATAACAATAACAGTGTTTGCCGCAAAGCAAATAGTGTCACAGACGCGTTTCACCTGCACCCACCAACCAAAGCCCGAAACAGATGAAACTTTGAGGGTGATCTAAAGCTGAAGAGATATTCCTATTCCCACTTCTCTTAACTATTCTTCAACTTCAGCTTTGTTCCACATCCCGACAAAAAGGTAAGATAAGACTGACAAATTACATTGGATTTCTGTTGTATCTATCCCGCTTGCTCTTTGCTTTATTACTCCTCCTGTTTGACTGTATGAGTAATGAGAGCAAAAACTTTGCGTATTCCCCGTGGAATTTTTCATTGTTTCATGTAGACAGCCAACTGAACAAGTGTCGACTGCATTCTATCCAATGAATGTTTGCATAGTAAACAACTTGGGTTTTAAAATTTTAGAGCTTTTGCAATTTGCAATATGGTAACATTTGTGTGGGTTCTTTTTATGCATAAAAATTTAAGAGAAATTAATTAAGAAGAAGCAGCTTTCTTTTTATTTACATGAATGTAACTCTACAGATAATAAAACTCCTTCATTTTCAAATAGACTTTCAAGATGGTATGGTATCTACGTGAATGCGTGTAATTTGCTAGTTTAGATTCGGCTAAAGGTTTTATTTGTTTTATGAAGTTTCATTTGGTGTATTATTGAGCAATTCTATTTATAAATTGCCACTTGAAGTAACCTTCAGAGATCTGACTGAGTCCTGAGTAAATTCAAGAATACAAAACCTACGATTTTGCTTAACAACTTATTTACTCAAATAGTTTACCTTTTCTGCATGCATGGACTAGAGTAGAGGCATTTGAGTTAACTTAAATCCACACGGATTCCTCTTGATACTGGGAACTCTCTAGGGAAAATGTTTGTGATTGTTTCTACACGTTGAATTGGAAAACAAAATAATTGAAGACTTATGTAAGTTACGTAAGTGTGGTGGCAGCCTTTCTAAAATAGTGGCAGTTGTGGGATATTCTAAGTATTGTTGTTGTACGCACATTCGCTTACAAAATCAAACTTTCACAAGTCAATCTCGGGTATCCCTTACTTGTGGTTTATTAAGTACTTGTATAATATCCGAATATATATAGCGCGTACTGTTTACAGTAGGTACGTGGTATGCGTATAGCTGAACGGTACGCTTTCAAGAGGGTATAGATAGCTTTGACAAGTTACAAACATGAAAGTACATAGACTCTATTTCCGTACTGCAGTCATTTTATCAGATTGATGTCATTACTGTAGTCAGCATACACCAAATTCGCTTAAATCCTACAGGCATATCTCGTATCGTTACTCATCTTACAATTAAATTTAACGAATTCAAAATTCATGCAACATTTATACTGCAAACACACACCCAACACAGGGTACAGTAAAACGTTGGGTGAACATTTTTAACTGTACGTACACTTCTTTAGACTCTTATGGAAAAAAAGTTCAGCATATTATGATAGAATTTAGTCAAGTAGCAGGGATTATGAAATACAAGTAGCACAGGTATATGTATAAAGTAACTAAAATAACGAAATGCGTCTCAAGAACTTTATTGTCAGACTTATCCGATATTATTAGTTAATAGAACCCTGTATTACTCTGGAACCTTTAGGCTCTGTTTTCTGTCTAAATGCAAAATCCCTGTAAAAGCATGCTTGAATATGCATATGCATTTCTCGTGGTTCGTTTATTAGTCACTAAAAGCCAAGTCAATAAAGTCCCTGTATTGACTGGACTGGAACGTGTCTAAAAACTTACTTATTTTGTCGAAAAGTCAAATCATTTCTCTCTTAGTGCAATTTCCCGAATATGCATATTACCATATCTGCATAAGTACAATAATACAATCCTGTTCTGTGCAGTTACTTTTGGGCTTTTGTTATCTGGCCAATGTATTATGGTCATTAGTTGTAATTTTATAGCATGACATATTATTTGGTACCTCCACCCAAATACTGGTAAACTGGTAATGCAACTCCGAATAAGAAGAACCAACCTGTCTCCACGTGCCGTGCATGTGGCCCATATCTTCTAGACGAGAGAGCCATAGAAATTTGGCAAGCCCTACTAATAATAATATCACTTAAGTATAACGGAAATGGAGAGACATGGACGTGACACACTCAATGGTATTGGTGGTAACATTGACATTGTCCTGTCTTGTCAGCATTTAAAGCTTTGCTCCGTTTACCATACCATTTCATATTATAATATCTCTTCTACTATACGACTATCCTTAGCATTAACGTTCTTACAGCTTTACTATATATATGACTTGCAAATATTATTAGTTATCCCTGCTTTACTTCATTTACAGAAGCAGCAGAGTGGCTCCCATCCGTATTACGTCCATTAAAGCTTCTCCTATGCTATTTTCCTTCTACAATGTTAAAGAGCGAGAGCCGTGATGCATTTAGCGTGAGGATAAGAAGAGCATAGCTTTTAACAGAAGGATTGTCTATGTCTGAGTTATACTTACATAGGGACTACTATGTATATAGTATGAGGTTTCTTCTGTATGATTTTACATGGATGGAAGTGTATGATTGTGTTGAGTAGTAATGTAGTTCACACACGTAGCGTGTGGTAGTACCGTATACTTTTTTTAGCCGACGGAAAGTTGAGTTTGCTATTTGGCTTGAGTTGCATTGCAGAGTCGAAGCATCGAAGGACAGTCGAACCATAAACATACTTGTTCTCTTTTACTTACATTAGCCCGGCTCACTTTCCTTTCCCTTAATGCTAGACTTTACTTTAACAAACACTTTAGTCTTCTCTTTTACAAACATTATGTATACTACACACAGCCTGCCTCTAATACTCACGCCGCAGATACGTGCAATCGCCATACACTCAACTCACCTTTTACCATCATCCACTTGAATTATATTCCAAAACACAATTTGTATAACGGGCTCTGTTCAATTTCTGATCCAACGTACCTATTATACGTATACACAATACATACAGAGAAACACCTATAGGAGGTTTAGTACTAGTAGCAATATAGTTGAGAGAGTCACGTTCTGTTTTGACTGTATAAGTTGATACTAATGACTAACTAGACTTTTCCTCTGTGTGTATTGGCAAATGCCGAAGTTTATCAAAAAGTTAATGCTGCAGTACACAAGGACCACCCCGACCTCCACTAACTCTCACAACAACGGACTATTTGTACTCAGAGTTCCGGGTTATGATTTATTTATCAGATAAAAAGCAAAAATGCAGGAAAAATGCAACGTGTTTCCTCGAAACACCCAAAGTAAACTTAATTGCGTAATAAACAGTCTTTAATTTTGCACTAACTTTTTAATAAATGCAACCATTCTATTTAAATGGAAAATTCATGAACAAAGATCTCTTTGATTCCTTTATATTATTTATAGATACTTTGTACGTGCAAAGCATGTAAGACACATTCACACACCTACAACTGGCGCATGCACATTAATTCCTTTAAATAGTTGTTTGCATATGAAAGCCAATAAGAATTGGAACGATTCTATTTATCTTTGCGCTTCATGTCCCTATATACATTTTCATTTTATGGATGATTAGAGGTCACCATATTGTTCCATCTCTCTGCAAATTACATAGAACAGTTTTTAGCCATGCTGATGACTGTGATTACGGATCTAGATTTAGAACCGTCATGGTCCGTTCTATATACATACAACGATGCTATTAGTATTTTATGATTTGCAGAATATGTAATGAGCTTTATAAAGACTCGTGTATTTTTAAGGTATGCACACATGCATCAGGTACTAACAAAGTACTTGTAGTAATGAATGGGAATATAACTAACTATAAGTGATATAATGCCAAAGAGTAATTAGGATTGTTTATGTGAGTCAGATTTGACTTGAATAATTGGCATCAACATTTGCACTTGTCTCCTGTCTTTGTCCCTGCCTAATTAATACGAATTTTGCAATGGAAATTTTCTGTTTGTGTTGAACAGGACTCATAACATAACAATATGGAGGTAATAGTAGGCAGGGATATGTTTCGTGGACGTAGGCAGCACAAAACTACACAGATATTTACATGTTTTCTGAAGATCATATTATTATTACAAGTAACATGCACATGTCCTGTAATATATTCACAGATAGTGTGATACTCCTACTCTTTCTACTGCGACTCTTTCTTGTGTTAGTATAGTTACTAGTTCCTCCTACGTTATATGTGAACAGAACAACAAAACGGCATGTACAGAGAAACTGAGCTGTTAGTTGGAGATATTACAAGTACTGCAATACAAATCCTGCATAGACTAAGCTACACACACACAAAGCGAGCCCATTAGCAACAATAGAGAATTTCCGACCAGTCTTGCTTTCTGCCTACATACATTTTATCTTTAGTGGTTGGCTGTGTGCTTTGTGTACACATGCATTTATAATGAAGACAAAATCTGTTAATATGATCTTGTTGTAGTGTATTATGGTACGTGCCAGTTGTTCGAGTTAATCTTGCAATCAACCGAATCTACATAATTAAAACAGTATGTGAAGTTTACACAGGACAGATATGTGTAAATACTATAGTAATGCGTGTGTTTATATTGCTCTGTGTCTCTATTACACTTGTAAGTAGTTTTTAATGCGGTATAAATGTATTTGCAGAATGAATTAACCATTTTTCCTACAATTTACCCAACTCTTATTAAACAGTTACGTAACGCAGTAAAAGAGACGATGTGAATATTTTAGCAAAGGCCAAAAGTGTTTTTATATCCCGAGTGTATATAACTCTATGTAGTGTAAACGCAGTATATTATAATGAGCTTGACATTTTCATGCGTGGCTTGCATTAAATGTGCCAGAGATAAATAGATGGTACGGTATGGTTACACAGAATGAATCAGGGTATTTCTATATACCCCATGTATAAATGTAAGTACTTAAATACATAGTGAGCTATTGCATGTGTCTGTTAAGTCTATTTTATAAGAGTGTCAATGAAAGTGGATCTAATGGTTATCGCATTACTTCATTGTGCTGTTGCCTTGTGACAGCTGTGAAGGTGAGAGAGAGAAAAGCTCTGCAGTTTTATAAGCTGTGAATTCGAACACGTATTATGTGTGTGGTGGGACACGGAATAAAAGTATTTCAGAAATGGGATTTTGTTGAATGGCAAGAATTTCTATTCTCTGTTCATCCCACGGCAATCTCATCGCGTCGACAGATTGAGATTATGCAAATTATTCAAACTGCAATTATTATCTCCCTATCCGAGACATGCAATGAAACTCGAGATGGTAAACACAGAAGGAGGCTACTACCACAACAGACGCTCTTTTAATTCCTTAATATAACAATCCCGCAGTGTTACTTTTACTTACAAGTTAGTTGTCCTATTCAAGTACTTGCATGTTTATACCTAAGGGGAAAAGATATTGAAGAACGAAGTTTGGATAACACTTTAAGGAGAGCTTTCACTTTCCAACTAATCCTGGTTTATCCAATTACTCGTTCATTCTTACTTAGAACGAACGAAACTAATATGTAACATTATTATTGCTTCTACCGACTGAACGTTCAGATATCTACAGTTTGCCAGGGAAGGAGCAAAGAGAAAAGTCAAAGCATAGTTAGTAAGTTTTACTTTGTAATTTAACTATATGAAAGCTGGTGGTTTCATGTGACATTCGACGATGGCATGAGATGTTACCTACTTACAGCTAAAAATCCACCTTCGTTTCCCTCTCACACTCTTTCTCCTTTGTAGAAACTCTATTGACGTTGATTTCCTGTTTAAATTGCGTCAGAGAGCGTATAGATAGCTTAGCTTACTCCGGTTACTGTGCATTTATTGATGGGAAATTCTACTTGGGGTGAATGAGCAAGCGAGAAATCCTAGATTGTTTCACTAACACAATCTTCTATCTCATTCCCACACATTGCTCTGCGAAAAGGTAGTGCATCGCTGAATATGCTCTTTTATCGCTCCTTTCATGTTCAGAGGAAATTACAAGAAAGTTTAGAATGCTCTCGACTCAGAATGAGCTGTAGAACACCAAATTATCTCCATGTCTGTGTGTACGTAAGCTTTCCTTTAATGTTCAAATGAGACTCAACGAATGCATGCAAAACACCTGCATACAAAGTCATTTCATTCAGTGTAGGAAAACAGACACCTTTGTTTCGAATGTATAATATTGTTTGCTAAACAGTAAGCTTACAGTTATTAACGCAGTAAGCTTATTAAATTGTGAAATGAGTATGCTAATGATTCTACATAAATGGTGAATTGAATGTTGGATTATGTCGAGAGAAGCTAATATTATTTGTATAGAGAAAAGTCAAAAAGTTATCCGGGTAAGTCAAGAGTCAAGTCAAATAAAGTCTTGGAAAAGGAAACATTGTATTTCTCACTGCTGCGCGTCTTTTAGTGACATCCTTCTCACTAGCTGTTGATTTAGTGTGGAAGTCACATTAAAGAAGTCTACGAATGCAAAGCATTCTACAAGCCATATACTTGTGAAATATACAGATAGGTACGTGCTCCTCCACTAAATGTACGTGATAAACCAAAGTAAATGTAAATAAATAAATAGATTACGACTGCATTTTCATTTACATGCTATCAAAGCCAATTGAAAGATAATATTAGGGTAATACACACACAGGGACACAGAGAGAGATAGCAGAGAGGAATTGAGAGGATAAGCAAAGTCAACTATGCGTTTGCTGTGCAAAAAACCAAAGAAAATAGTAAATGTTTTTCACGCTTGTAATTTTTACACTTTGCAGGGTATCTCGGTGCAAAGCAAGACGCAAGAGCAATTCAATAAACTAAAACCCAAGCACCTATTTCAATTTCCACTGCACCACTCCTGTAAATGTGTCCTTTATGCCTGTATGCTACTTATACTGATACATTTATACGTACAAGACACCTATATAGGAATAATATGTGAAAAGTTTTGGACTCGAGTCAAAACGGAGAAAAGTCACACACGGCAAAGTCTTCGAGAAACATTTTCCTCCCCACTAATCACACACACACACTCTTCTTCTCTAATGTCGTCGTGTCTCGCTCATCTCTGTTCTTTTTCATACTCTGAAGATGAGATGAGCATGCATGACGGAAAAGAGCCACAACACAAGTTCGCCATGTGAGATTTCACATTTGTCTTCGTATACTACCTGAATGGGATACATTCATTTCATATGCCTAAATCTAATTTGCCAGAAGAATATGATTTTGTGTCAACTGAAGTAGTAGCGTGGTCCCCTTCTAAAGTCTGAGACGTGCCACCTAAACCGTAAAATTGAGTAAAACTGAGTTAAATTTTCAGTGTGTGTTTGTATTTCTCTCCGACCACACAAACTGCACGAAACCACCTTGATTTCCAGTCAACCTTAACACTAATAATCCATGTCTTGTCATCTCATTGCATACTGCGACAGACTGGCCGATTATAAATCCGTTTTTACGAGCTTCCCTCCGACAGAGATATCACACACTCACATCGCCCAAAAAACACAGGAAAACGGAGAGAGGCTACGAGAGACGTCTTTTAGAACGAAATATACTTGGACGTGTTTCATGTAGAAATGACTCAAGTAAAGTTGAACAGAAAACACACCCACTTCTCTCACTCTCCGTGTCCACGTCCTTCTTGTTAAAACATTTAAAATAATGTCTCTTCTTTCTCCTTCCGTCTGTCTCAGAGCTCCTCTGACTTTTATTAAGAAACTTCAGAAATACTTTTCTGTGGTGAACTGTGTGTATTTCGTGAACAACTACTAAAGCCGCAAACAAAGAATGGAAGTAGTTATTCGGACTTATAGCAAATCCCTCTGTGTTATTTACAACTACCTGCACGATTACTTACTAAACTACTCCGTGCCCTGTGGCTTCTTCTTACAAACAAACACCAAACAAATTCTGGGAAATGTCTCGGGGTCATTAAATGCACACATTCATACTGACGCGAGATATTTATATTTCTGATGTTTTTAGTGTACCAGGTAAATCTTTAGGTGTAGATCTTTAGCAACAAAATAGCAAATACACAGAACTAGACGAACCTTTTAAAAGTAATGGATGCACTCTGTAGGAATAAACTTACCCATTAATTCTAATTACTTTGCTTTGCTATCTTGAGCTGGAACATTCCTCTTTGGAATTGTTTAGTCCAGGGAATGCATTTCGGTCTCTCATTCTATATCGTTCACATTTGCCAATAGTAAAACCCGCAAATGCTGCTGCAGATTTATTTTTGAATAGTTTTGCTTGTGTGTATTGGAAATCGGAAATGGTACTTACTTAAGTGTTAGTGGCGGATCTGACGTTATTATTTCTGATATTATAGGTTAATAATAAATGTCATTTGGGTTGATGCCTATTATAGTGTAGTGACAATTTGGGCTTTATATAGAGACAGAGTGTAATAATAACAAAGTATCTCCATAATAATTTTAATGGTGAATGTTATGATGAGGTATGTGCTGATGTAGTGTGCATTGCACCGTGTGGTTGTGTAGATAGCAGTGTTAAGTTTGGAGAGGAGTGCAAAGGTCGTTTGCTGTAGAAGAACAAAGGTTTGCTCAAAATGTCCCTAAATGACTCACACAACAAGTTTTTATGTGGATTTATTCTGCTGTATGGTTTCGACTTATACTTTGCTCCAAGCTCTTTCGCTTGGCATCGTTTTTCTTGGCTTGGCTCCGCTCTGGTGAATAACGACTGTCGGTCCACTCATTTTGTTTCTAGTGAACTGCAAGAAGAAGAAATCCAAGTCTGTAAAAGGCAAGAAGAGAACATTAACTTCACAAATCGTATACTTGACAAAATCTTCAGAAATACTACAACATCTCGAGCTCCTTTGGTCTGTTCGTCGTCGTCGGTTGACTTACTGTAATTTTGTCATCCATTCCAAGATGTTGTTTTTCTTGCCAAAAGAAAGAGTCAAATTATGTGCTCATAGTCCATGTATGTGTGACTTGACATTTCATCCAGTAAACTAATAATTAATTAGCCAATTGACCTTAAATCATTGTGTGTATTGTCATATTTTTCTTTCCTTTGTTAACTGAATTCGTCACTCTGTCATAATTTATCTGTCAAATCAAGCGTGTTTGTTATTTTACGTTGGCAGTCATTTTTTCCTCCTTTTGTGTTTATGGCCTGTAATGTAATAGTATAGTGGAATGGGTAATATGATACTGCGATTAAACTATGCAGGTCAAACAGGTCATCATCACCCAACTCATTGTCATTGTGTTACCGTCGCACTTGCAACGCGTAGGTATGTTAAAACAGATTGTTTAGGATTCTTTTAGCTGACACTAACACAAAAGTTGGGCGTTTTCCCTTCTTTGTATAGAAAGCGGTCGACGAAATATTTTTTCGGGGTTCCTATCTCACAAAAGTCACATAATACTATATAGCAGACTCCGAATTTCGTTGATATTATTTTATTTTTAGCCCTTCGGAACAAAGGCAAGAGTTGTCCATTCATATTTGGTAGCACACAGCAGATAGATCGTGTATCATAAGTTAAGATGGATATATTTATTGTGCGTCATATAATATAGATCATCAACATCATATACTACTAGCATTATTCTCCTTTCTTCGTAACTTGAGACGATTTGAACTTTTATTACACTATAACGTTAGTACCTACACAAAAGAAAGTCCTGTTTGCTGATGAGATTGAGAATATTCCTTTGTATTCTTATTGTTAGTATTTGTATAAGCCTGCAAGTACTGTATGTATAAGGTTATAAAAAATTTTCCGATAAAGCAAATCATTCATATGGCATTGGCTAGATAATTGCAATCATAGGGTATCATCATAAACTGACTATGAGTTGCATTTCAAATCCCCTATCCTTATTATTTTTACTAGCAAGGGAAATGTACGTCCTATTAAATTGGCTACAGTTTTTTCCATTTTCATACCAAGTTTTGTATCTTTTATACGGTTAAGGATAAGGCCTTATTCCTGCTATTCATATACTAGTTGGGACTATCTTTACTCTCATTCTGTGTATATTGAGTAAATGATGGTTTTAACTTTGTCACATAACTTCGTTGCTGTTATGTCACTCCCACGACATTGATTACGTACATTATGGCTGTATAAGTATTACTATGGTAGAATGACGTACTCCAAAGTGTCATGATTTTAAATGTGCAGGGTGGCACAACACAAAGGAAATGTCAATTGAGGTTAACTCAATGGTCAGTAACATTTTTACTTAGATATTTGAAGCATTTGAGAAAAAATCGACCGAACAAAATGTCAAAGTTGTCTGAAAACGGTTTGTTGTCGAAATTATATCATTGTGTGGTACATGCTCTGATTTTAAACTACAACTGAAATTGAATCATGGGAAACTCTTCTGCGCTTTTTATTTCTAATGCCACAGCAGTCTAAAGTGAGTAGCTTCTCATAGTAATGTCCTAGTCATTATTATTAGTAGTAGCAATGTCAATGCGTTACTTTCCAAACCATATTGAAAGAAATTAAATTGGTTCTTTCGATCTTGAAGTCACCCTGCATAATTTATTCCCTTAGAGTACACGTAAGTGACGTTTTAGAAATAAAATTCTTGGGTAATGTGATTACTCACTGAATGACTGCCATTGCAAGTAGAAAGAACCTAATCCAAAGTAAACGACATGTCATAATGTCATGGAACTATTGCGTCTCGTGTGTAGTGGGCGTCTCATTCGCAGAGCAGCAAAGGCAACCGTAAATTTTGTGATATGCGTCTTTAGGATATCAAAGCAACTTCATTGGCTGGAACTCGAGCTAGATTATTTGGAATTCAGTTTCTATTATCTGTATGATTCTAAATCTCCTATGAATACGCGGATTCTCCAACTCCAACTTAATCCTGTATTCCTATACACATATTGTTGTGTGTGTTTAAAACGCAATAAAATGTGCCTATATGATATATATAAGTAGATATGAAATTGTATTATTATGTTATAGAAACTTGGTTTGCGTACAGTGTGAGTGAGACATGAAAAGCGTTAGGGAAATTTATGTCCCAATGGAGTGTACTATTTTCTGCCACTCTCCTCAATTCATGCCAGTTCTGGTTCATTATTATCAAACATTTGCACAATAGATAAGTAGACTCCTATAATAGATGCGGACTAGGATTAGGTGATAGGCAATAGTGATTAATGACTAACTATGACCTTTATGCCATTTGATTGTAGGTGGTTCAATAATTACAACAGTGACGCAGTTAGCATAGTATACTTACTAGATCCTTAAGGTGTTCAATTCTTAATTGGTAGGCAATAGGCAATTAATAGTATATTATTATTATTCTTTGAGCATTATTGCCCCTTCTAATTACTTTTTTTCAGTAATTTTGCTTGACTTGATTTAAAATCATGGTGAAAGTGGCAATATTTATGTTTTTACTGTTTACAAACAAAATGCAATATTTTATTATTTTTATCTTTTAAGCAAATAAAAAGGTAAGTACCTATGTAGGTAGGTACCTATTATTTGATTTTCATAAAAAATGTTGAAATAACTAACTTGTAATTGAATGTTGGTGAAAGCATTTTTATGTGAATTCAACATCCCTATAAATCTAACTTAAACCTAACTATATATAATTCATATAGGTATAATAAGAATTCAGGATTTTCTCGCTTTGGCTGTTACTTCATTAGATAATT
The DNA here is from genome assembly GCA_019776165.1 of Pogonognathellus flavescens. Taxonomy (NCBI): domain Eukaryota; kingdom Metazoa; phylum Arthropoda; class Collembola; order Entomobryomorpha; family Tomoceridae; genus Pogonognathellus; species Pogonognathellus flavescens. Next base: position 24,142 of record JABASD010000479.1, read on the forward strand.
TTATTTTATTTATTGGATTATTTACACAGTGGTAATTAGTATAACCTTATTTGAAAATTCAGGTCTGAATCTTGACACTCGTCAATGATAAACTTTGCTATTTGCGGTCATGATTTTTGGTTCATGCATTTTGCACTAAACTAAATAGAAGATAAATTCGGGAGGATTATACAATATCCTTAATGTTATGTGACTATATAGCACAGATACGTATATTATAGTTGTACATACAGATTGTTATTATTAGTTTGTGCTCAGTCAGGAGCGTGATGATAGAAAATGTCCGTACATGGTTTTGCTAATGTTCTACAGTAGGCAGATTAGATTAATTCGAAGGCTTATAAACATTGACACGCCTGTTCGTGAGTATTTGCGGATGATATGTGAGCTGACGAAAGAACATTTGTAGAAACCTATGACAATAACAATCTTAATAATGCACTCTTATGTAGCACACAGATGATACCACATGAAACGAATTATAAGCTGTCCAAACAAGAAAAGCCGAGACCCAAATGAAAGACTGTGTCTTCAACATGAAGGCTTCCGTAGGATTAGGATGTTCATGTACAGATGTTTTTTATTTTACTAAGTATTTCTTCAATTAACTTTCATACACCTACCACATTTAATTATATCTACTGTAAGCATCAAAAATTCGTACTTTTTAAATGGGAGACAATTTTATAAATTGCATCGCTAAATTCGATTCACTAATGAAGCTTTCTGTTAATACTGACGTAGAAAAATGATGCACATTTAATGATCCAATTTGCATAATACATTAAAATTTTAAATTTGCAGTCTGAATATTCATTCTGTTTAAATAATTTTATGAATGAAAAACTGGGTTGAGATTTGTTTTTTACATAGGTACATATATGAACAAAGTAACATTTTTAACCTACGTGCCTACTCCAGTTGTAAATACCGATTAGACCTTAGTTAGAAATTCTGAACCTACGTATATAACTTCCTGTGAGATAGACAAATATTTTTTGCGGTTTATTAGATTCCTTTTGTTAGATGAATATAAAAGATTTACAAGAAATTCGTAGTGGTATACCTAACCAATAGTCTAAATGTATCAGTTAATCTCTTGTGTATACCTATAATATATACTAATAGCACCGTACTGGAGTATAGAAAGTGTAAATAAGAAAATCCCCTTAACCCCAGTTCTAGAGTGAACGATGACAAACACGCGCCGTCTTCGTCATTCTTGGCGTCGTATTGTGGACACAATTACCGTTAGGTAAGTGGACTGTTTAAATACCAAGGCCGTAAAGCCACGATGTTAGGAATTTGAGGGTTATTGAAAGCAAGACATAAATGCAAACAAGAGAGCACATGGAGACGGATACCTACCAAATGGAAAAGTAACCGTAAAAATGACGATGGTCTTTTTGCTAATGACATAATGTGATATTGGGTAATAAACACGATTTTGCCACAAGAGTAAGTACCAAGTAGTTAATGTCACTTTACTGTACGAACAGAAGTAGAGCAATATTCTATCGTAGTATAAATACTGGCAAATTGCACCAGCACCTTTTTTGCGTATATCTGGGTACACATGGTTGATGGCATATAATAATGATGGGCAATCGTTAATGCGATCGTCACAGTTAGCTTGTGCAATATCAATATCCTCGTGTCTATGAGAATGTTGATGTCACTACCGTCATAGTGAACTAAAACCAACAACAAAATGAACAGAGACTATTTTAAAACTTAACTGTACATAACAACGAGACAATTATGTAATGTCCATAATAGTGCACTTATCCGTTCACCCAAATCGTGTACAGAATGCTTTATTCCACAGAGAAAGCAATTTTAGGTTGATTGCCAATTTGTTCGTTATTCCTAATGACAGTCATAAAAATAATAACTGAAACGCTTAAAGTACACTGCACTTACGGTGTATACCTACCCTCTTTTCATGTCTGAGGCTGAAGTTGATACATGAGCTCATTATGTCATTCTCGCTGGATATTTTTCTTTTAGACCAACACTGAAAATGGAAATGAACCTAAAACAATTTCATTCCATATTATGAATACCTAAAAGTACATACATATATCTTAGCGATCGTGTTTCATACAAAGCTCTATATATTTCATACTGTGTCATAGTTCACAATACTGCTAGTTCTGTTTATACTCCGCTACTTGATTAGACCGTTAAAAATGGTTTACTTGTTACAAACGTGTTAAATGTAGTTACGAAATATTAAACTACATTTACATCTTTTATTATTAGTATGTACTTATAACATTTGCCTTGTATTATATTTTCCATCAACTACATAGGTATTTATGTTCATCGTATATAATTACTTCTACTACTCAAATTTAATACCTACGTCTTTATTGCATCATAGTGAATGTTATCAAATATCATTTTCCGTGAATACTGTATTGAGCAAGATCTGCACGAGTCAACAGTGAGACTTTGAGACATTTGATACCAAGCTGCAGGAAAATGTCTTTTCTTCCTTAGTTTAATTTAATGAGGATTTCATGGAAGAACGAAACTTTTAGCTTATCTGGTTTGCCTATACTGCTTATATAAGCAATTAATTTCTTACACAACAGAACAGACATACGCAGGGTTGCATGGGATAGAATGGTTATGATGGGCAAGAGACAATAACAATAATATTTGTAACTGGCTGCTGCATAACATGTATGTGAACACAAGAAAGAGTGGACCATTGCAATTAGAGTTTGATCAACAGAGAAATAACGACTAATCCTTTACGTACTATGAAATACAACTTGATGGCTTTAAATGCGATTCTTGTGGCACATAAAAGTAATTATATTGTCACCAGAGATATGTTTAGACTTAAGCTGTCATACGGAAAGAATATTTGCAGGCTGCTAGGGCTATTATACAAGAATGATTGATGCTGCACAAATTGTTGTGTAATGCAGAAATCTGCTTACATCTGTCTCAATTTCTCTTGTCTATTGACATATTAGTCAATGATTGGTCATTCTCAGCAAACTGGCACGATGTAGCATGTTGAAGAAGAATCAAGGAACTCACACGTACGCTGCAATAAAAACACTACAGATACTATTACATTTATAAGCTATCAAAGGAACCATCCAAATCTTAAATAATCATCTTTATCCACCTAAAACTATGTGAGTGTTTTTTTATTGTTACTTTACATTATAAACCTTTTATTTGCAATACTGAGTCAGTAGTGGCTATCATATTCATACATATGACAGTGATTATTTGTTCAATCAAAATGAATAAAATGATTATTCCCCCTTATAGACATCTACTACTAGATACTACTATACCTACTAGTGAATTTTGGAATTAAGTATTATGTATTGCATTATTCACCACCATTACACGTAATGAAGATATTCAATCTGTAATTCCTACATCGAAGAATTATAATATTCTTCAACTTTAATTGCAAACAGTGATACTGTCTTTCTTCGAAAGAATTTTTGTGCTTAATCACTAACTTTCGTTAGCCTTAACTGGAAGCAATACATAGAAACTGTTACTATGTAGATACTTTCTGGGCTTGATCAATATGTTATAAATACCTGCATGATGAATGCAACAAATGGCACTGCGACGCGTTTCCCACATTATACTTAATACTTGTACGATATTGAAATAGTTGATAACTTTGCTAGTGTTATATGAAGATGAAGATGAAGGAAAGTTTTGATTTGTGTGTGATGGATCATAAAAGAGCACTTAAGAAAACTCTCGATATTACTTCTGTCATTCCCTCGCAGCGTCGCAGCTCAAGGCAATGACGGATTGTCTTCTTAAAAGATGATTTGTCATCATTTTCTATGGGATTAGCTTCCCATCTTCTTTCAACTATGCATTCATCCTTTTGTTCCTTTCCCATGTATTACTCAGTTTCTCTATAGCAAGTCTAAATCTAGTTTTTCACATATATGCGATGCTCATAATGTTCTCTGACTCTTTGCTGTTATTTTTATACTTTCCCCACTTTTCTTTTGATATTCAGCCATCACCATTTACTTGCATTATTCTATACGTGACATTCATGAATGCGTGATCAAGATTCTCATGAAGTGTTATTCACAAATTATTCACATATAGAGTTATTCACATTTTCACAATTCATACACGACATGAGTACTGCTAGTTCTTACTATAAGAATGTCGTGTCACTCTTTTCTGAAATATTGCGCATTCCTGGATCTTTTTGGATTATGTGTGACTTGTCTTTATTACTAGGCACTTAAAGATTGTAAGGTCGCATTTGAAGTATGATTAGCCTTTTACTTGACGTAGGTATATTCTATATAGCATTTTTCATGTATGAAAATTGTTTTGCATGGAATTTCATACGTCTTTGTGTCAACGATGCATATTGCATATTTATTTAAATCGTGTCTGTGAATCTCTCATCAGAATTAGGAATGTCTTGTCAGACTCCCTTTTTGCTAAAATCCAGAAGGTTCTGGAAATACTAAGCTCTTTTGAAATAGCAAATAAGTATTTCTTATTCCACGACCTTCATCTTCCATGGAATAATAAAAGTAGACAAAATCCATCTTGCTAAAACCAGCCAATCTTTTGTCTTCCTTTTATGAGACACTTTACCATTTTGTGTATTGTTCACACATGATACGAATAAGTTCATTTTACCTTAGCTGCGACTTTTCTTTCAGTAACAATAATAATGTTGGTATAACTGCTGTATAATAAATCTTTACTGATATTTCGGTATATGATCATGTTAGCGGCAGGCTTACGTGGAATCAAAAGAATCGCCAGTAAATGCTTTTCGAACGAAGGAGATGTCTGATGAAATGTAATCCAAGGCTGCACTAAAACCAATGAGAATCAATTCTGTTTCTTTATAACTAGCACAATCCTTTTTCTTGCAGGAAATACTTTGATACTTTCCCTCGACATTTATTTTACTTCTCCATACTGTAGCCGTGTACTTTACAGGTGCAATAACAATACTAGACTTTCTCCTGGGGTTTCCAAGATTAAATTACAATACTTTACGAAGGTATTACTTTCTGAGAAAAATGAAAGCAATACCGTTCCGGTTCATGTTTAGCTGTTTCTATATTTTCATGGCTTTCCAGTAGCAAAATTCAATTTAATTTATGAAATATTCCCAGAATAATGGGTTTTAAAAGCTTATCTTGATAGTAAAGGAAAAATATTAGCATAAATGATACAGAATTGAGAAAATTGAAAACAAAGAAAAATGAAATACTGTTCTTGTGTGTAGTGAAGCATAATTTAAGACTGTTTATGTAAAACACAGTACTTGGCTAAGCAAGAGTGGAAGCTAATCGTCACAATATTTTTCCATGTGGTTTATCCTAAGTAATGATATCTGTTTTTTGTAATATGTATGTACTACTCCTTTTTATCCACAATCGCTTTCACCGTATTAAATTTTTCCTTGCTGAGATACGCGAGTATCTGAGTGCTTTTGCAAAGAAGCAAGAGCTTTACTAGAAAAACAAATTGAAATTCATTCTTATCCTATGTTATTGCAAAAATTATATTTTATCTGTACGATTCTTGATTTTTCAGCTTCACTGCTTTGCAAAATAATGGTAGGGGATTATATACACGGTATATAAAGAGGCTGACAGTGACAGTGCAGTAATCATGGTGAGTGTATACTGTAGAATGATATTACAAGGTAACACTATGGTATTGGTATAAGAATATTGTTGCATTGCAAATTGTTCTGGATTGTTGTTCTTTATGATTATTTTGCTTGCTGAAGACAGAAAAGGCGGTTGCGTAAGATAACAGAATTCACTCAGTTAAGCCAACAAGTAAATCTCTACTTATGATGGCATAAAAGCAAAAACCGGTCCAGTTTAATCTAATTTTATTGTTTTTGCAAAGGAGAGACAAGGAAAAATAGTTTACCATTACATGTAGCTTTTCTAACAGAGATTTATATAAAAGTATAGAACTGAAACACATTTTCACAAAGAAAAACTTTACAATAAATTATTCTTGTCAAATTCAATAGAAAAAAGACAATCAATAATCCCACAAAAATACCACGACAGTTTTATTGTTGTTGTTTATTTTTCTCTGTCCAGTCCAAGTTTTTATTATTCTTACAACAACAGTCTTAAAACTTAAGCCGTCAATAGAAACTCTATTGGAAAGTCTCTCATTCTTGATTTGAAACTCTCAATTGCCTTTATATGGAAAAATTTGGGAATTTTTTTAAACTGGAGGTTTTATGCATGACTAAACTGAAGTAAACAAGAAAATGGATCCTTCGGCTTCTGAGGCGTAGTAGAAAATCTATTCCAAATTAATTAGGAATATTCTGTTTCACAAGACATCCCTTTATTAGTTTCTTATACATATAATCACGAATCATAATGTATGTTACATAACATACTTATCAATACGATCTTGTAAATGATGAAACTGCGTAAAATGTAATGAGAAATGATGATGAAAGCTACTCTACAGGGTATTATTGATTGTTGAAGTCATTTACAACGCAGAATACCCGAAAAGTCGTTCGTTTTCATTTTCAGTGAAAATAAGATGACAAGTGAATCTTGAGGTGTTTACGAAAACAATCGTGTCGTAACAAAATTTGAGTCAGCAGTATACGTTTCTTGTTTGCTTCATATTTGATGCATGTGTAAAGTAAATGAGAAAACAAAGTGAACTGGCAATGTTCCTAGTGGAAGTTATGTAAGTGGAGAGTAAGTATCTCCTTGCACCTAATCAGTAATAGAAACTATTTATTGTTAGTTACTTAGGAGCTGTCATAGAAAGACATGCAACAGCTTTTCTAGGTATGTAATCTAAGTGTGCACAGTAATGGGTGAATCATCCCGAATGTGTCTCGGAGTCTAATGTGAAGATGACAAAGATGAAATGTCTTGAATACGAGAAAACAAACGAGGATAGTTCATGAATCATTTTGCCAATAATAATTGAGGCAGTTGGTCGTTAATAACGAGCAGGATAAGGCTCATCTGAACAGAGTAACGATCCGTGTGACAAAATGTGACAGACTCAACCAGAACGACTTGAATTCATAATATTACCAACATTATAACCTCCAACCGTCTTCAGCTCCACTTTAAATCAGACTGCTGCACTATATACAAGAAATACACAACGGCAGAGGAGGGAAGTAATCTGAATGTACTTACCTACAGGGAAAGAGCGGAGTACATTGCTTTGCAGTGTGGCAATTTACTTATACATTACTGCATGGCTCGTATACTTTCAGCTTTGCATCCTCTTCGTCTTGTCTGTCTCACACAGCACAGAAACAAAATCTTGGCTTGGTTGCGAGAAAAATGTTATCACCCAATTCCATACTGCACTAACGCACAGATAAATAGCCTCCTAAATGAACTCGAATCAACTATGCCAATAAAATACACACAGTGCCATAGCTATGTCTACTACTCCTCCATTGATGTAAATGTAGCCTACATTTGCATTTCTACACACTGAACTAAAACTTTTCAAACATTACTGAATTATTCCAAACTGTTTTTTCCAAAATTTTACAAATAAAATATTATCTTGAATTTTTTTGTACGTAGAAGTATATTTTCATTAAGCTATGGTCATTCAAAAAAATTATTTCTCTTAAAGTTTTTTAATTAATACTATTTAACAGATGATCCGTTCCTCCATGTTACATTATTGATATCTTCCAGGTTTTAACAATTTGTGTCTGCTATTGAATGGGTAAACCCTGTTTTATTCTATAGAAAACTTAAAGCATGCATTGGAACATGGAATGAGGTATATAGGTATCTATAAGTTGTGTGTCTGTATCTCTACACAGAAATGCAAAGTTTATGAAAATGTATACAAACCTACACGTTCACAGTGTGAACGTCACAGTAAAAGTAGTAGTAGTGCTATAAATTTATAAGGCGTACTTAGACGTGGTCTATGGGTTATAGGTGTAAGTATAATGTTATATCTATTATGTAAGTATATCATCTTGAAAGTTGCCTGTGTGTCTACATCTGCATCTGTATTCTATAGGCATATAGCAGACGTTGAAAGAATTAATAGAATCTAACGTGGAAAGAAATGGGGACCATTAGGAAGACTTTAGAGATAAAGGAGAAGCAGGGAAGTTAGGAGGTGTGTAGTGTGAAGTGATAGAATTAATTACAAAAACGAATTAATGTGTGATGCGATAAGACGCGAAAGAAAAATAGGCGGAGAGTCAACAGTTCTCAGCAGTTTTATGCATTTATGAATGGTAGATAGTTTGATACTTCCACACAGTCAGAATTCAACGTAGTTCTATTTTACAATTGTAATACACACAGAAGCAATGCAAAAATACTTAAGTTGCTTTGCAACGCAGTTGAAGGTATAAAGTCTATAAAAAGCAGAAGATTTAGGTATATAGTCGGGAAAGGGAAAAGCTGAATCAAATTCGTTTTACTGCATACGTCCAGTCTCTTATACAATCTACAACTAACTTCTTTGCATTCTCTAGAGAATTCAATAAATGCTGCGTCTCGGCATATTCTTGGCGATTCCTACAGATAACACTTGAAAGAGAGCGATGCAGATCATATCGTATTATAAACCGAGCTAGGGAATTCACATGCAAAGAATAATGCGTAAAAAGCATATATAGAACGCTACATATCTTCATTTATGTGTAATCGTAAGTTAAGCTATATCACTCTTAACTTCTTCATTCGGAGTTTATTAAAAGGCTCAATTCAAACTAATCATTTCTTCAATTGAATAATAGATAGTTTGCGAATAAAAATGCAAAAATACGGATGTAGTAATGTACTTAACTTACAATTATTGAATTGAATGGAATAAATATTCCGTGCAAGCTTTATACTACCGATTTTCGAAGTTTATTCACACAGTGCCACGCAATGTTACATAATACCCACCTCATATTTGTAAACGAGCATTAATGCAATTTTATAAATACATGCAATTCATTCAAGCTTATTGACTACGATTACGCTTTCAATGAAAAACTATGCCAAAATTAACTGAAAAAGAAGGTCGATAAAATAATTCCCATGCCTGAGAATCCACCATTCCCAATATGTATTTAATATTACATGGCAAAATAGGTCCTGCGTATTTTTAGCGAAATTTAGGTTGGAACTATTTATATCTGTATTGGACAGAGCGAGAGAAATTGCGCTTGGAGCAAAATATTTAGAGCACATGATACAAATAAGTATACAAATCACGATGTAATCTTCTTACCCTGATATAAAGCTCGACCAAATGTGAGCAAATACGTTTTTTGGCGAACAGATTTTTTGTAGTAAATAAGGGTAGAGTCCTTTAACAGTTTAGTCACAGATATAAACTACGTAGGGATGTTTCTAAAGTTGACTTGGTACTTTTGTACTCTTTGTATTTATGATCTCGAATAAAAGTTTTACTACCTGTTTCTCATAAATGCTAACGCTCCGTGTAAAAGTAGCTCACCACTTGCAGTCTCAGTCTGTAATTCAGACAACGAATATTATATAGCATTTTGTGTGTGTTTGTGTGTGTTAAACACGTGTTGAAGCTGTATGAAGCGGAGAAATATAGGAATAGCTGTAACAATAGTTTGAATGGATCTATATAAAGGGACCAAGGAATGATGTGAACAAGAGAGATTTGCTGTGCTTGTTATACACAGGAGAATAATGGTTCTGTTATAAGTTGAGTGACAGTATGATACTTGTCAGTGTGAAAGTTTACTTTCCGTACCACAATTGTAGTTTTCTCGATCTATAACTTGCTTTTCTGTCTGTCTCACTTTCGTCTGAAAATGACGAGACGTGTGAGTTATGGTGCACTGCAAGAACGTGTAGATAATAAGGACCTCGCAAAATTCTAAAGCGATAAGCTCCCGGAGAGTAGGGAACTTACTTTTCATACAAAATGTATTTTGGGTTCTCCATTTGAGAAATTCATTTCCGAAGGAAAGGAAGACAAAATAAGGCAGGGAAAACGCAAGTTTTACAAAGGAAGAAGGAAACTGTTGACAACTGCTGGTGTATCTTTAGACTTTTTCGGAGTACTATATATAGACGTGAATTTTCTCTGGAGAAGATGTAAGTGACAAGTTAAAGCCGACACTACCCTAACAAGCGATCACATCATTTTTCATGAAACATCTTTGCCCGGCTATTGCCATAATTTTATTAACACGGAAGTTTCCGATAGCGTATATGGGCAATTCTAGTCTAGTCAAAAGCGACAGACATTCTTTTAGGGTAGCTTTACATTGCAGATGTGATGTAAAATATATACGGTCACCTATATGCTTATCGTTAGTTATAAGCATAGCATTGTAGTGTACGAATGGTAATGGTAAGCCATGCATGCCGTGTCCTTTCAATAACTCACATCCTATATTATGAACTTTTCGCTAATTGTAAATTGACAGTTCATGCATTTTGTAGTGTTATTGATTTAATTCAACTTTGTACCTCCATTTCTATAGATTTTTCAATACTGTAATGTTACGCTTATACCTAGTGATATATTAGGGACTCAGTTCCACTATGACTAGTGGTTAGTGACTTAAATTACTATATATAGCTGAGTATTATTATGATTATATTATAGAGAAATGAAATCTCGTGCTACATATGAAAACGAGAGATCGTAGCAATTTCCAGGAAAAGTGCGACTAAAGTCATATGTATTTTTAAAACGGTTTGCTTTGCTGTGCAACCTTCTTGCGATTCCACAATGCGTCATCAAATCTGACATTCTACCAAACGAAATTTCGAGCGATATACAAATCAAAAACTATAGCCCTTTCCTATAATACTAACAATACATCTGAGGACATAATCTAAGTTTGATATAAAAATTCAAGTGCTGCATTTTAAGCTTTACAATACAATGCTTCTACAGATAGTATACGTATACTAATGTACACAAAAAGGGAACTCCATTTTTTATTGATGACGTACTATGTATTAGTAGAATTTAAAACTTGTAATGCAATACAATTCATTGAATTTTATAATATATGTACAATATGTAGGTATTATGCATGTTTTCAAAGCATCTCAGTCCGGCATGAAATATCACCTATGTACTAATTATTAATATTTGAATGTGTTCCCAAAAGTTTGCTGCTCCGACCTTTAACTGTTCCTATTACATAAATTAATTCTCATTCTTACTTAAGTTAGTCAAAGTCAAAATGGATTTTAATTTATTTTAGAGTAGTTTTACACAGAGCAGTAACAATTGATGAAAAGAATAAGATTAAACGATCTAAAGAAAATGAAGGATTTGTATGTACATGTGCGGTAAAGGTGGAAATATAAATAAGAAGTTTAAAGAAGAGAAAGTCATCAAAACCGTTTTCTATTGTGTTCACGATGTGTGTAGGCGTGTCTTATTTGTTGAGTATTTTTAGGTCTTGCTATGACGGATATTCACGGAATATTTAGGATTCCAATTTAGTTTTCCTTTGTGAGGCTGACGACGATGCGATCGCATTGCTTCTTCAATAATAGAAATGCGTCAAAAAGAGTGGATTTCTTAAATATTCATTTATGCTTTTTCCGGTCTATTTCCATTGCATTTTTATGTAAATTCATTACTCAACAGATGCACTTACATCAAAAGAGTCACATGCACATGCTAAAAGAGAACTAATGTATTTTTTGAATTTTTATTACATTTACATTCTCCTATCACTACTCAAAAAGCACGTTTTTCTCTGCGTAATAAATAATACGTAGGTAGGTTTCTATCTACTATGCATAATACATTCCCACTATTTTTTCGCAAAGTGACTTTATTCAAAAGAACAAGATAAAAATAACATTGTTCTCTGTATTTGTAAGTAGCCTCGATGATATAAATCATTATAAAAAGTTGTCATCATTAGTAATTTTATTCAAGCAGAATTTTTCTTTGAGAAAGAAAATTAATTAGTCTATCTCTGTCCCGTGTTTCACGAAAATATCTGAAGATTATATTTGTACATAATATTACAATAATAATGAGCAGAGCAAACTCTTTTTATGTATACGAAAGAATATTATGCATCATTGAATTTGAAACGAATTTATACAACAAGCAAAAAGGCAGAATCAGATCAATGCAACAAACTTTCCTACTGAAGTGCCTGCCCTTTAATAAAACGTTTGTACTTTTGTATTGCGTAAGAGATTTCTATTAATTACAGTGGAGAGGAAACCTTGGTTGTATAAATTGAATATTATAATTGCGTTCGTAATGCTAACAATGAGGCTGGAAGAAAATAGAAAAGTGAAAAGTCAACACGTAATTGGATTTCTCCGAAATAATGACGAAGTTGCAACTGATTTGAGTACACAAAGCGAGTTAAATACAAAGTCTGTTTGTGAATTGTCGAAGCGAGTCAAATGTGACGAATTAATTTGTGGAAATGAGCTTTATTCTTCTCTGCCATACTTTGAGGTGAAAGTGACTTTATTATGTTGCCTCATATTTCGTTGACTGACTCACTTCAATAAAATAGTAACAGCATTGGTTATGCAAATGAACCAAACGTGTCGTTCGTGTTCGGGGAATTGGAAATAAGACGTTTTGACTGGAAGAGCTAATTGTATTGACACGAATCCATTACAGCGCACAGCTCACCTACGTAACATTAAAGGTTTCTAATTTGGTTGCTGAATTTAAGTGGAGCACACCGTCTATGCCCACAACTCCTAATCTCGAGTGCCCTTTGTACGCAAGGAACATAACTTACAGCTTCGCTCCAGGTTTCTCCGCTTAAAATGGATTTTAATTATGAAATTAATTGCGAAATCTCATTCCCTTACGGAAGAGATTTTGTTGTCGCTTTGTTCTTAATAATGCGGACTAGCACACATCACAGCAACACAACTCTGCAAATATTTCGCAAAACATTTGATTGACATTTACATAACAGCAGTTAATTTGATTTCCGTTATTGAACGGTTTAAATAGTCGAATTCTGTCTTGTTTGTGGGCAAATTGTACTAGTAGTACATTGCAAAATTCCATGATGTAACACAATCTGGTTGGAATCAAACAAAGTGATTTTTTTTATATTAACAATGTTGAGTCCAGTATTTTTCATATTATGAGGTCGTAAAATTAGAAATGAAAAATCAACTGCGAAGAAAATCCTGAAATTCTTTATAGTTATAATACTCAACAACAGTAAGTAAGTACATACATAAAACAGGTTCTATATTTCACTGTGAGCATTTCACTGAAAGCTGAAAGTTATAAAGATTTCATCCTGTATAGAGATTACAAGATATTTGCATATAACATCTTACAGCTTTTGAAGAAAGTTTGGACACAATATCGTGGCAACTTTTCATTTGGGAGGACATGTAAATAAGAAGAGAATTTCTATCTGACTTTACATTTCCTCCTCTTTTACTAGTTTGAGCGTGGACACTGCGTCCTTGCGTTTAACTGGACATGTCCATAAACTGCTTGGAGCTATATGCGTCTTGCTGAAGGTTCGTAATAGAACTATGTCATCATCAAGTATATACCTACACAGAAATTGAAATGTTATGTCATTCGTTTCCGAATGCAATCTTTATTGTAAAAAATCGTAAAAAGTTTCTCGGACGGATGAGACGAAGACTTTTAGGTGAAAAAGTTTTTGGGTTTGCGAACGACAGGGAAAAGAGTTCATGTCATTTTTATAGTAAAGGACTTTTGATTCCTATTTGCATACGAAGAGTGTAAGTTCCTTCGTGTGCTTTTTATTTTCTCCCGAAAAATCAATAATAATGACATAAAGGATGCCGGAGGCAGTCTTAGAAAATATTGCAGACATTGTCATTGAAAGGAGATGGAGGCAAGACATACATTACTTATTTGCAGGTACCTACATTATAATACCTACGTAAATTGTACCATTCTTACTTTGAGGGTCATCACATCAAATCAATCAGTAAATCGAAGCAACTTTTTGGTATCACTGCCTTTCTTTGACATTTATTTCTTTTCTCTTCCTCCGTTGATTCCAATGTAACTTTATGCCTTTCTCTTTGATACTGATATGACTGTACACAAGAAACACAACCCGACTTCTCTGATGTTAGTTCTACTTGAAACCGTATCGGGATGAGAATTTCATTTTCAACATGGACCCAATTACGTATAAAAGACATGAATTCATTTTAACAAAAGAACTGTCGATCTCTAAATCTTAGTGAAAACCTTGAAGTGTAGAAAAGTCTTTCGTATTAATAATTTCCGAGGAATATTAAAGATTTTATATGTTCTCATTTTCCTCCTTCAACAATATCAAAAAATTGTCAAAAGAAAAGTTATAAAAGAAGTAACTGTTAAACAAACACCAATTACTTAGCAGTTAGATCCATTTATAACATTGTCAAAATTTCTGGGTAATCCCATTATTGCACTCACTCTCAAGCCTCAACAGACCAAATGATGTATACGATTGGATTCTCTTCACAGGAACAAACTCTTAACGAACGATGTATTCACATATTGCAGATTTTTGCATTGGAAGTATTTTATTTTTTGTATACAGCCTAATAAAATATGCCAAAGTGCAGTAAAAGCAATTAGAACAGTTCAATATTCACATAAATACAGCAAAGTAACTAAAACACTTATAAAACAGAATGACAGTTAAAATGGTTCAAATAAAAAACTAATACAAACTGGATATTTTATTCAGAAATACATCCCAGTGCTTGTGTTTCTGTCTCAGCTCATCGTGAATCTTCGTTCTGTACTCTGTAGTAGGCGAGGCGCTGCAGCAGTCAAATCGCATTCAGCAAAGCACAGAAAATCTAATAGGAATATTTTACGAACAGACGACTAGACAAGTTTTTTTACTTTTATTTATTTCGTTGTGTCAAGTCATGTTAAAAGTCAAAACCATAGGTGCTTGTGGAATACGTATAGAGAATACGTTCATGTGTAGGCGTAGGTACAACTAAAGAATTTTTTTCCATTTATTTTCTTCTTGTCTGAATTTCAAACAAGACGCACAGCTCAAGTCTTAGTATACGCATGAAAAACGGCATTTCTCCCACTAGAAAAATCAAGTCTTGGTTTCTACTTTATACATACATCATGATTTGTTTTCTCCATTCAACATGTAAATTGCCCCTCTGGTTTATTGGAGCACTTAGTAATACTTCTAAAATAGTATCATTTTGAAACACACTTGTATAAAAATACACGTTTATTTACATGACAAATATTTGCGGTACATACGTCCAGCAAACAAAACAGAATTTATGAGCATCGTGTCAGTTCCATTTGTTGAAACTTGTGTGTCAAAGATGCTCATTCTGGAGAAGGTACGCGTGCACAAACACATACGCAATATCGTCAAAAGCACTCAAAGGACAAAGCAGACAGAGCAAAGAATAAATAACATACAGTTTACAATTTATACCATTAAAGTTCAAACAATATCTGTAGAAAACGCTTGCATAGACACAAACTCAATGTTGAACGTATCTTAAGCCCTTATGTTGACTCTGAACTGTAAAACAAATTTCGTTTTCTCTTTTGGCCCAGTTTTCCGTCATTTGTGTATATGTGAAGCTTTTTAAACTCTTTGTGAGTTTACACAGAAACTTGTATTTCCTCTGAATCATTTAGTGTGTATTGATATCGTCTCTATACGAACAATAGTCTTCAGTCAATCAGTCAGTACATCTATTTTCGGCATTCTCCTCTCCCTGTTACATTTTCCGCAAAAGAGATGCCACATCACACACATTCGCTTGCCCATAAATGTAGGAACACAAAAATACTATATACACTACAAGATACCGCAAACAACACATTACATTACAATATCGTTTTTGTTACTCTCCATTTATTGTTTACTGCTTGTGTACAGTACACTTTGTATACATTTTACTTTCTCTATATATTTTCCCTGCAAATCGATACACAGATAGCATTAGTATTTACTTTACGTATGGCAGCACATGAACATCATCAAAAATTCTACTGCCATAGTAAAGCATCCACAATTTCCCTGTGTACACAGTTTTCATGACTATGGACATCTGTAGAGATATATGCAGTGTATACTGTTTGGCAAACGTATATATAGGAGTTGTAAAGAGTAGCACAATGTACTTACAAGAAAGTATAATGAGAAAGTGAGAGAGTCATCTGAGACCCTTGTGGTAGAAACACTATACGGGACAAAGGAAATTTAGCAGTGGTGTTCTGTGTATATAAGGAAATGGGGACCGAACTGCTGTTGCAATTGCAACGTATAAAAAACAATATGCACTTTGGCCAGACTCACTCTCTTTCTCTTCTTGTTCTGTGAACATTTTTATAGCTTTTCGTATTGCGGATTGTTTCTGTGTGAAGACATTTCAATGTCAATGTAGGAAACTGCGAGTCGTATCAATGTCCAACCTAATGTAAGTGTACACATACTTGTTACAATAACCACCCATGAAATATACACAAACACAATCTCATAAAAAATATTTTTGTCCAGTTAACAACTATAGGCCGCAAAAGAGTATTACAAAGTGAAATCGGAAATACAAGACGAGGCAGAAGAAGTAATCATAATATTAACAAAACTTTCTTTATGCGACTACTCATCAGTAATTTTGTTTACGAAGGACCAGTTTTAATGTGTACTATGCTTTCTTACAGTACACAGTTTACTGTTCCATCGCAATAAAATAATTTAAGACTACTGCCCTGTCTTGTATTATCTGGATACATTTTCTGTCATCACATTCAGAGGCGTATTTCCCAGGAGGGTCTGCACTGGACAAACAACCTCCCAATCACGATGTATCATACCAAATACTTATATAACTTGTTAGGACACTTATTGTAGTTACAATATTACGTATAATAGATTAACTACTATAGGTATATTTGTAATCTAACTATAGGAATATTGTATTGATTATTGTTAGATAATCTAAGTAATCAATACAATATTCCTAGTTAAAACTTTCGCGAATTCGCGTAATTCCCAATTTTACAACGTTTGGCAAGTTTATTTTATCTCTATGGGTGAGGTATAGATCTAAAGGTTAATGTTAAACATTAATATTACGTAAAATTGTAGAAAATAACATACGCTGTGAATTGCAATATTCCATATAAAAAAATTGTGAAATAACAAAAGCTTGTTACACTATACCTATACCCTTTCAAGTTTTTAACACGTTAGGCCTTAGACATGTCCCCACAAATACTTTTGAATGTTTTCAGGGTTTTTTCTATAAAAATAGGTCCCTCCCCGAAATTGAGTTAGATACACGTTCTGTGATAAAGGTCATTCGTTTTCCAATGAAATGACAATGGGGTAACAAGGACAGCGTCATTTTGCGGATTTGGTTATGGAGTTCTTTATGCCTTTTTCATTGCTCAGCTCACACTGCACACGATTGTAGTGCAGGCAATACATTATTCCTATAGTCCGCTTGAACATTTCCAGTTTTGCAGTATCTGGGAAGATTGTATAAGAGAAATAACGTAATAGAAGTACTGTTATTATATTGTGTGTTCTGTGTGGGCATTTATCTCCGCTATCTTTATATTTGCGTTGTATGTTCCAGTTGTGGGTTGGTCACACATGTAGATAATACAACGGACCGAACTACGAAGCAGGGATTGAAAGACATCGTACAACAAAATTCCATTAGCTTCCTGGCTGTAAGTGGATAGAGTGGGACGACAAAGCTACTCCTAGACAGACACCCAGAGCATCTTTTGATTATCAACTGCGAAATTGGAACACACATTACATTGTTATGAGAAATAAACGCTTACATCTATCTTTACGTGTTCTTCTCCAGTCTATCTTTTTTTGGGCTCGGTCTGTTTCTCTGTCCTTCTCCTTTCCCTCTGTCGTGGTAGTCAAAGCATCATTTTCTAATGGAGATGATACCACTCACTCGCTCACACATGATAAGATTATATTACTATTTATTATTACAACAAGACAACATCATATATTTCATACCCTTGAAAGATGAAATATTCATGTTCATGGATTTACACATATCCATCAACGAAATCATCATTGGGGAAATCAACCACGAAAGAGTTATTTGCAAGGAAATGGAAATTTTTCATCTTGACGGATGCAGAAAGCAGCATTGGTGTGGCGCAAATAATATTCCATTAATACTGCACATCATTCGCAAGAAATTCTTAAAGTATATCCAAATTTCTATGATGATTCTCTTTCCATACATATTGCTTATTTATCTCTCTCTGCTGAATTCCACATTTATTAGATCAGAATCTACATACACAGTAATAAGAAGGAACTTGGGTAGGTGCAGCTCGCAGATAAATGTGGCTACTGTAATGTTATTATTATTATGTACGTATAAAAACATAATGAGATTTTGCGAACCAAATTAAATTCACATCGTAAGGAAATGAGATTTACCTTTCTGAAATTGAGAATGTAATACGAAAGCATGGAATGCTTTTTCCTGCTGTTACTACCTATATACTATATAGGTACGCATGTGAAAATCAAAAGTTTGTACTGATTGTGAATGCAATAGCCAAGACTTCTAGAGATTTGTAGACTGATTTTACACGTTTCGTTGAACTTTTTGTTCCCAAAACTGTTCTAAGTAAAAACGATTTTTTTTTATTATTTTCTTAATTACATTACGGATGCTTGCATTCTTAAAAAATATGTGATTGTCATCTTTATGCAGAAGGACAATGGATTTCATTCAATGTTCAGTATACAAACGTCTATATTATAATCCATACTAAATTCTGTTAAATATTTTCGTAACATATAGGTATTACAAACTGCACTTAATAGTAGTTCCGTTATTCTCCAATTTTGGATGGAATTGTGCACAAACTTTTGCGATCTAAATGTTTGCTCTTTTAAGAGTAGCAAAATGTGTGCGTCGAATTAATCAAATTACTATTCAATTATTTTGTTTTGTATTCTTTGTAAGCAGATGGTAACAATAATTTAATTGCAACATTTTTGCAGGATTACATACTTAATAGAAATGACGGGATGTTGGTGGATATAAGGTTCTAATATTGCAAGTGGAATAAAGCTTCTATAGTGCGTTTCTACATGTATGCTTAGGTTTGACATTGGTTCTGCTATTTTTGACTCAATTAACTTGTTGCTGTCTTCTACGTTTTATATTTTATTCGGTAAACCTGGGAGGACAGGAATAATGGAAGAGTAAAAATTAAGAGCTTGTTAGAGTGGAAGAGGAGCAGATTTGTTCCACAATTTTGAAATAGTCTCACTAATGCACTGCCTGTTGCAGTTACATGGCAAAATTTATAGTTACCAATAAATGGGCTCGTGTTTTCTCAGTGCAGATGATGGCGACACAACGCAGCGTGTATTTGGCTTTGCGTTTTTATTATTGCTTGCCATAAAGCCAAGAGACACACGAAAGTACTGCGTGGAATTTTTTAACAAGAACCCGCACATAAAGAAGTCAAGTTTGTTGTGGAGAAACTAACAAGTGAGTGACACGGTGGTGCTTTAGTTAATTTGAGCAAGGCTGTTTCACTTGGGCTGCCCGTCTTTACATCCTTTCTTCAGTCTCTTACCTAAATACCTTCATAAATTCACATGGATGTGGATTCCCTTGCTTCATTTCTAAAAGCAACAATCCTTTTCTTCTGTCTCGTATAAAAGTCACGGTATAAATACAGTCGCCTAGTCTAACATGTTTAGATATAAAACGATGTAAAATCAGACGTTCCACTGACTTTTAAGACAATTTAAGAGATTTCAACAACATTTCACTTGACAGTAGAATGTAGACTTTTATTCCATTGTAAAATGCATTAAAGAGTTACTTTGGGATTAGTTTACTCATGAAAACCTGAAAAACTATATATGTAGCTGCAAAGGCAATGCGTACATTTACAAATTTATGCATGTTTTAGATAGGTATGTATAAAATCGTCATAAAAAGTCTTACAAATTGTAAGTAATGAAATATTGGTATGAAATAAATTAACCATGCCTCATTTATGGTAAATATAGTTCAGAAGCAATATACATCGTAGCACATCGTAGCACGTAAATTCACCGAATACTTATCACCGAACATCAACACACCGACCACAACTCACCGAAATTTCAACCCACCGACGAGGAAAGTCACCGAATGCAACTCACCGAAAATAACTCGCCGCCAACAACTCACCAAAATTGTAAATCACCGAAAAAGAAACTCACCGACTGTAATTCGCCGAAAACAACTCACCGACAGTAACTCACCGACAATAACTCGCCGAAAAAATCTCACCGAAAACAACTCACCGACCATAATTCACCCAAAACTCACCGATAGTAATTAAGATGATGATTAATTTAAAGACTACAAAATATAGGATGAATTATTACAGTCCGGATTATTGCAGTTATGTTTGTATAGTTAATGAAGCATTAAAAACGATAAAACAGTGAAAACGCAGTATTGATGTTAACGAATTTACTAACGACTAAAATTATTTAACCCATTTTGCTTGTTTTCTGTACCCTTTTTTACTAGCTATTATACAGGATTTTATACTCGTTAATTTTTATTGAGAGTCAAGTCGTCAAATAAATGATAAAAATTCGTTCAATTATTGTGAGCGAGTTGTCTTTTTTTTGCATGAATTATTGTCGGTGAGTTGTTTTCGGTGAGTTATTGTCGGTGAGTTGTTTTCGGCGAGTTACTGTCGGTGAGTTGTTTTCGGCGAGTTACTGTCGGTGAGTTGTTTTCGGCGAGTTACTGTTGGTGAGTTGTTTTCGGCGAGTTACTGTCGGTGAGTTGTTTTCGGCGAGTTACTGTCGGTGAGTTTCTTTTTCGGTGATTCACAATTTCGGTGAGTTGTGGTCGGTGGGTTGATGTTCGGTGATAAGTATTCGGTGAATTTACGTAGACCCATACATCATACCATACCTAGTATTAGTATGTAGTTAAACGTTAAACGTCGGTAGTTTCTTGTGTGGACGAATTGTATGTAAAGAAATATTTTTCAATTAATTTCTCTTTGCGAGATAGTTCTTTCATATTATAATCTTGTTAATGCTTATCACGGTTGTTAATAAATGAATTTATTTCTTCATTTGACAAATGACAGTAATTTTTCTTACTAGCGTAAATCTGGTATCATATTTCCCATAATAAAGTGTAAGTGATGTATGTTCTTAAAAAGAAAGTTGGCTTTCTTTGGAGAAACATAGAAGATAATATTATTATGTTTATCATTTTATTTTGCTGGTCATATCTTTTGGCGTCAGTACGGTAATAAAATATTCGAATGTGTGTAATAAGTCAGTATGGGTTGTGGACTGACTATTATCGTTTGAGCTGTGTGGACGGAAAAGTAAAGCAACAATTTATCGTATGATTCCATAATTTTATGACCTTCTTTCCTTCCTCCGTGCACGTCGAGTGCAAACAGCTCAATAGATTTACTGATTTCCTTCTTGCCCGTCTTATTGCTTCACTCAATTGCTTTTTTCTGCTTTGCTCAGCTCAACCGATGCTACATACAACGCGGAGTTACTTTGCAACTCAAGTTTCTACTTCCCTTCCCTTGCCCAACATTATTGTCGACCTCGTCGTCCTATCATCAACAGTCAACTCCCAGATAGACCCTTAATGCCTCTGACATTGACAACTGAATGTAATATAATACAAAATGAGCTTATAAAATTCGCTTTGTCACTTTGCAGCATTCACTTCTTGCCTTATAAACAGCCACAACCTCCGCGCTAATCCTGATCCTTCACAAGCAAACACGTCGTGTGCTCTCTGCGAGATACAGCTGCACTAAATAACTCGCAAATGTGTTTACTTACATGCTCAATCTACCTTTTTTACAAATACCATATAGTATTATTGTCACTCCGTCAATCGCACAACCTAAAAATACCCAGAAAACTCAAAATGTCAATACCGCCTTTGTCGTTCCAAGTCAACTCCTACCTTTTCATATTTATTTCGCAGCATGACACGGAAAACACGAATTACAATGTGCTTTTGTTTTTTTAAAACATCAAAATTCTATAAACCAGGCTTTTTGCACTTAGGTGAACTCAGATTCGCGACCCGATCATATAGACATGGGCACCGACATATTCTAATTTACAATTTCACGAAAGAATGGAAGTTAATTACGAGTCAATGATGTTTTTCCGCTGCCTACCAAATACAGTACATT
The DNA here is from genome assembly GCA_019776165.1 of Pogonognathellus flavescens. Classification (NCBI taxonomy): domain Eukaryota; kingdom Metazoa; phylum Arthropoda; class Collembola; order Entomobryomorpha; family Tomoceridae; genus Pogonognathellus; species Pogonognathellus flavescens. The sequence continues at coordinate 46,345 of JABASD010000479.1, forward strand.
AGGAAGAATGTCAACAAATAGGAGGAAGCGAAAAGTTGCACTATCTGAACCTGTATGCCATAATAATGCCATATATGGCTAATAAGGGTGTAACTAATGAAGAAGTCAGCTCTAATTAGTTTATAGTTGGGAATTGCAACTACCCACTCTCAATTGTGAGGCTATGCTCTCCCACGTCCTAATAAAGTGCGACCGATATACATTGCGTTATGCTACACATATTACATGTACTCTGTGCATGAGTCGGCTTCTGGTAATTATACAACTATAAAAGGTGTTTACAATATTATCCCTTAGTGACTTCTACTTGTAGTACCTATATATTCTACACAGGGCAAACACAATTTCCTCCAGACTGTGATAAATGAGAAATACCTACTTACATCTATTCTGCTGCTAAACTCTCGACTACAGCAGGATTTTCTATTGTCTCGAAATTTTGTGTATGATAGTTGTATGTGTATAGCCTACTACGCAGAATGTATTGTTCTTATTTCAATGAAAACAGAAAGTTTCACAGTAAAACTTTAAATTGTGCTGTAGTCGATTTCGATACAGGCAGTTGTAGTTTTTGCTTTATTGCACTTCACTTTCACTACTCCAAAGTTTCATTTCCTTCGGATCGTTAGAAATTTCAGTGTTTAGGGATTGAAAACAGTCAGAAAGTTCGGGGACGATCTCCTAAGGAAAAGTGTATGCTTAATTGGAAATAATTATACATCTGACATGTTACTTAATTGCTACTCAGAAAGGTTGTGCAAGTTTGTCAGTCCGGATATCTTTTTTTTAACATAAAATACAGCAAGATTACAGAGAAAATCTCTCTTCAATCCCATAACATAGCTGGTAATTACACTGAAACTTGTAGATCTTTTCAAAACATGTAGCAGTATTATTAAGTACTTATAAAAAAGGTTTTACAAGTAGAAGTACATTAGATTTTGCTAATCTTGTACAGGTAGCAAATTTTAATGTTTATGTAATTTGGTTACCTAAATGTGAGATCTGTACATGCGTATAGGATGCTACAATAAGCTCTCATTTTCCTAAACAAAAAGCACATATGGGAGTGTGTTAAATGTGTCTGTATTCTAATCCGAAATGGGCACTCGCCGCAATTAATTTTCTTTAGAAATGATATGAACTTTTATGTGTACATTTAGCGCAGAGTCGCAGTAGACAGTTTTCATAGAATTTTCTATTACTTTGTCTGAAGGAAGCAGGCGAGACTGCAAAGTTCTCAATTTAAAAAGTTGGCTTATGTCTTATGTTTTGCGTTGTGTGTAGTTTGAAAAAGTTTGTATTTGTGTTGTGTTTTCTCTAGTCTTATTCTTTTTTCTTGCTTCACCAATCACCTACAAAATTAAAAGTAGAGTTATCCCCATTTTTCCTCAAAACTTTCCTCCTTAATACTTTCGGAGGATTAGCTGATCTTCTTCGCCTATTTACAATGATTCTTAACTCAATTTGTCTCGAACTATATTTAGCTTTTAGTTCCTTTAGTTCATAATAAACATACAAGAAACTTTTTCAAATAATTGTCCTGCAATAAAGGAGAGTCGTGCGTAGCATATTATATTCTACCGTTCTTTCACTGCTTATAGGTATATTGAAGTCTCAGTACTTTCTTTAAACTAAATAACTTAACGTGGGATTACTATACGTAATATTATACAGTTATAGTGTACACGATCCGCTATATGGTACAATCCATGTCATCATTGCTTTGTACAAGGTTTATTTAAATGTGATTGAATTCAAGATCGAATTTTGGCAAGGGCAAGGGAAGTTTCTGAATAGTGACCTCAAAATGGTCAGAACATATTGTGGTAATGTTGCACCGTTAGTAGCAGATGGATTACTACAAATTGAAACCCGACTATCCGGCAGAGTCTACTTAATTCAATGTTCACCAAGTCTATAAGCAAATTTTTGTAATAAACCGTTTCACCACTACTATATACACTAAGCACTTAACTTCCAGACTGGAAGATATAATGTAGCTCCTTGCACTGGAATCCATGGAGAGTGCCTATAAAGAATTTGCCCTCCCAGACAGCCGGACTTGTAATCGCTGTCCATTCCACCACCACGATTGCCTTTCTTCAACATACTTGTACATTTTTACGGGAGGAAAGTTAACTTTTCTTTCCCACAAAATTAGAAAACGTATCCGGGTATTACTGTATCCCTATCACATATGGAAATGTGATACGGATCGGATACACAGACGTTTACAGCTACTCGTAGAACTTTTTTCTGCACTACCGTATGTATAGGGATAGAAATAATAAAGACAACTTATTTGTTTTATGGGAAATAAATACTACGTAGAACCACGTGCTACACCAAATTACGTGTTTAAGACGCACATGGTGGTCCAGATACATAAATATTCTTAGATATTGCCTTACATGTTAAAAGCATTCAGATCTTGTCTTCAACACATACTAATGCAAGTACTTGTCCAAGACTGTACTCTGAAATACATATTGTTTCACTTTGTTAAAGAAACAAAATACAATTCGGAAGACACTACTTGACAATTGGGTTTGCAAAATGTGTCACCTAAGCACAAGTTTCAACAAATAAAGCCAAAGTGCTGAAATAATATTATCATTTCACTTCAGTTTCAGTTGGTCAATATTATTATTAAGGAAATGACTAGAGAGCTTCCTTTATTAACATTTACTCCTACTATCTTGTAGTGTAGTATGAGTCTTGAGACTGGATTGGTATCTCAACGAATCCCTTGCAGCACATGCACACAGAAACATACATGCCAACTATTTATAGTCATTTGCTAATCCAAAAGAGTCGAGTAAAATGCTAGTGAGAAATTTTAGATTGGTCTTCGAAGAGACTGGTCGATTAATTACGAAGCAAAAGAAATTAATTAAGAGACTGAAAGAAAGTCATTCATGGAATGAATGAGTCATTCACTTTGTCGTGTTTTTAGACCTTGGTTCTGTTCTGTGTGGAAGTAAGTTCCATTGTTCCGGTGCAGTGAGTTTAGCTCGTTGCATCCTACTTTGGCTGATAATAAATGAGTTCAAAGCAAATCTGAATGAATGAGTGAACTTTTCCTCAAGTTTGGAAAAGTCCTTGGCTATCTGTATGTCTTCATTTTCTCAATTACTTCCTATCGTCCAAAGTATTAGAAGCTTTCTTTTCTATACATATATACCTAAGTAAAAGAACGACAAACATCTTAAAATGAATTATAGGACATAGCTAAATAGGCGTTCCTATATATTAACTCGACTATGATTTTTCAGAGAAAGTATAGATAAGTTCCAACAATTTATGGACATGTATGCCTGCCTTTTGGACCTCATTAATCTTTAAATGCGAACCAATGGCCTGAATATATTTCCAAAAACTTGGCGCCCGGATCTATTTAGCAAACTATTCTTCTTCTATTCCATACAGCAGATAGCCAGATTGGAAATAGAGTGAACATGAATCTTTTGGTGTCGTAATTCTTGCTAGTTCATTCAACAGTACGTTATAAACTTTAAAGTTAAAATACCTATACATAGCTGATGTTCATGTAAAAACAGTAATTAAAAGCAGACCAAATTTCTAAAGGGAATAGAAATCTCAGATTTACTTATAGGTATAAGGACTTGGGCAGATAAACAATACGCAATAATAATGAACTTGGTTTTACGTTTATAAGTATAACGGCATAACTTATGATCTTCTGTCGGATTATTATATTTTATAGCATCCATAGATTATGTATGTAGCTTTCCAAATTTTCCATCTCTTACGATCTGCGCACACAAAGTGTATTCTTATATAATATTGTTTACTACATTATGGAGCATTAGTAAACATTTTCTGCTACGTAATGAGTTTTTTGAGGCTTTTGTTTACTTTGCTTTGAACTGCTACACATCCCAATTTGTTACACCGAAATTTTAGACTGATTTGTTTGTATCATGTTGACAGACGTATCTCTTTTGCCCTTTAAAATTTTCCAGTCGTATACATGCATGTTTACGTATGGCATGTCGTTGTTAGTTATTTAAGTAGAATAAAGCCTTCAATAGAGAGTGAATGTGCGTTTTGTACTTGCAAAATGGTTGCGGTGTGCCAATTTTGTCCTTCAAAATCTATGCCAGTTTCAATCGTGTTTTGGCACAAAGTGCAATAACACCGAAGCACTTTAGTACCTGCCCAAAATTACCCTGTGGTGAAAGATTTGTGTTTGTAGAAAGAAATCGATTGCTTTTCCACTTTCCCTGTTTAATAAAAATGTGCATTCATATTTTGTGCAAAATATATGAATGTGCGCAATTACGATATGGGGTGCACAAAGAATAGGCAATTCGTTGTTTGTATACGTTTGCAAATCAAACAAATGCTATGGAAGTCACAATTTCATAAAATGATTTGTTATCATAATTACAGACAAACCTAACGTAAGTTAGTGTACGTTTATATACAATTTGATAGGTTCTACAGAAAGTAAGTACCTGCAGGTAGGTATAGTATATAGAAAATTAGCATAAATACTACGTATATAGATGTTCCATTTTGATATAGCAAGCTACTGTAAAAATGGAGAAAGGTTCATCGTGCGGAAATAGCATTAAAAAAGTTAGGAAAGCGTAAACAAGTGCCTTATTAGAAAATGCTGTTCCAATTTATTTCTCCCATTCAGATAAATTTATTTTCTGTGAATGACTTTTTAAGAACTTTAGGAGTTTATAATACTCTCATTCAGGTCAGGAATGGTATGGCTCAATATTTTTAGCAACTCATGAACTATTTTCAATTGCAAATAATTGGGTGAATTTGAGCAAAATTGGTTTTCATCGTTCGACACTACGGACTGCTAAGTTAAATAAGTATTTCTGTTATCACTCTTATCGCATCAACACCAACCATCCAATAAAGCAGTTGCAGACGCAATTGAAGAAACCACAAATCGAAATATATTTCATTAAGCAGTTTCTTGAGACTATTATACCCACCTTCAACTCCCACGTCTTTCCATCAGCAATCCATATCACCAGAAATAAATGAAACATGCTATCTCTACGTGCACGAATTTCCCATCGTATATGGTACACTCTATAATTATATACACCGCATAGTAGTACAGTTTTTGCAATTACCTACTATAAGAATGATGGGACATGCAGTTTTCACATCAAATAAGTTTTCTGCATTATGATGGCAATTTTATTTGTTTGTGCTACGTAGAAAATTAGTATTAGATATTCGGGGCTGTGTCATGAATGAATGACATTCAAATTACTAATGAAACGAGAATCAAAGTTGGAGAGAGAGATAAGAAGGATTTCTAGACTGGGATAGAGGCACAAGACTGACATTAAACGAAGCAACACATAATAACTAAGAAAGATACCAGCAGAAATGAGAAATTTGGAATGAGCATCATTTGTGACAGAAAGAAAGCTCATTTACTTCAATATAAACTTTGTTGATGGAGATAGAGGGAGAGAGAGAGAGAGATGGAGGATTTCCTTCCTAATTGCTTTCCCTTTGCCTTCCGTCACATTTATCTCCTCATCTTCAATTCACATTCAAAGCTTTTCTGTCGACCCATTTACCCTGCACACATTTTTCCAAACGAGATTAACAGATCAAACATTTCCACTTAGCCTTGTATAGAATTTCCAAAGAAATGGACAGACATAAATGTGTATTATATTATTCTGAACTTTGAAACATTATTTGCATTCATAAAGTATCAAGTGTTTGCAATTGGATTGAAATGTATGCACAAGGAATACGTCCAAGTGCATTAAAAAGAAATAAAAGCTGACTTGTAGTTTTACCCTTGCTCTTAAAGCTTTTCATCTTCTATTCACTTTGTTTTCCACTAAAAACAATAAAACCTGTATTTATGTAGTTCCTGCTCATTTTATGAATACAGATAGTTTTTAATATTATGGCAATGGGAATGAGATATTTATATGATTAATGAATCAACTTTAGTGTACCAACCGTACAAAAACCATAACTCTGTCTTTCAATGCCTTGGTTCATACAAACAAACTACAGAAAATTTAATTTCAAGTTTTCACAAAATGTTTGCCTTGTGCGAATATGGGAAATGGAAAGTAGGGATGCAATGCTCACTTTTTTTCGCACGGATGCTATCAAAACAAACTAACCGAATTCGTTCCCGTTTTACGGACACACAATTAAACACAGCTATGTACAATGTGGTAATTTTAGGTCTCTCTGTATAGACTTTAATATGATTCATTCCTTCGTGATCCCATTAAACATTTTAGGCTGTTGAAGCAGGGGAAAGCATGCTTAGATTATTCTTTCGTTTTTCTTTGTTTAAGCACGACAGCAATGCTAAGAGTATTCCGACATAAGAAGGAGATTAAAAATTTGGTAGAAGCTGGAATCTTTTATATACAAAATAACTACGCATAACACATTATGTACAATGTGTGCACACAGTCTCCCGTTTAACTTCAGCATTAATATTAGATGGTAGAAACTTTTGACGGTTTATCCTAATCTCACCCTTTTCCCTTGGGTGCACAGAATTTAGAGACACTGAATTATATCCCTGCTTATTAAAATCTAGTAAAACTAAGAACAGCCTGTTTAGTGGGCGTAATATTACAAATCTATGATATCTTCTGTATTTCTTTAGCGTTGTGGTATTTCTGCGTAACCGCAAAAGAGTGAAACTACGTTGTAATTTCAGGATTCAAAACTGGGCTATTGTGTAATATATGCTGCTTGAGTATTTACAAAGAAATGTAAAGTAATTAATACTTCTTCCATGTTTTAGAATCTGAAACCATACATAATTTATAAATACCACATCTTATCAGACATCTTATTATGTAACAGAAGCAGGTTACTTTAGCTTAAGACGGAACTTGTGTTATATCCGCTTACACTATAAAGGTGCAGTGCAGTATGACTTAACATTATCTTTTGCGTTTTCTTTTATGTTCCATGAATTTCTAGTAATATTGTGCTCAAAAATATCTCTCTGCCTCCAACGCAAGCAATAATAGTGGGTCTATGTATATTTGGTGGAAGTGCAATTTCTTATAATACTTATTATCAACTTGTAATGTTGAAATGACGTAAAAACATAAATACTACGTAATAGTTGGAAAAACATGAATGTACACTATAAAGAAAGTGACCCCAGAAAGGTTACACATAAATTGTTCTAGAATACACCAAATATCGTAAAGATTTGGAATGTTTTCGGAATGTAGGATATGCGTCATGCCCATGCGTTTATAATGACGAGGCTTATGATTGCAGAATAAGATGACCCCACAATAGTCAATAGAGTTACTAACAGAGTTATGCATGCTAAATTGCCTTATAGTCCAACATATCATCTTATAACTTTATCTTTATGATATACCTAATCCCAACAATTTTTTACTACATAAATAAATAGTTTGGCAAACTATTTAAAATTTTCCGTGCTGACAACATAATCTTCTCTGTTGTTTTCCTGTCTTACCCCGGAACGCAATTATTATGTGTTTTCGTGCGTACAGTAATGTACTGGGTCAAGAGCCAATGTTAACAACGCGAAGCTTTTGGCTATATGGGAAGTGAAGTTATTGAGAAGGAAGCGAAATATCCTGAAGGAAATTAAAGGAAACTGACTTATCCTTATAAACTGTTAAATCAGGCTCACTCTACAAATAAGAAACTACAGAAAGTCAAGAAACTGGAAAGAGAAAAAGGCAATATCATCGAAAACGCCTGGTACAGGACTACGTAGTTTGTTATAGTGAAATGGTGACTTTGCCTTTTTCTGTTGGTGCGTCTTTGCTACATACAACCAACAAATCGTATTTACTATTTAAGTTATGTACTGCGTGTGTACACAAAACACAAACTGCAAAGGACTCAGGGCAAAGCCCGAAAAGAATTTCGGAGTCAGCGTTTGTGGCTTAGGTAATGCATATAGTAACATGTTGCCTTTTCTTTTACGTGTTGGTAAGGCGAGTGTGTGGTAATATAAGGCTGAAGTCGAATCTCTGGAGAAGTTCAATAAATAAAGGCCATTTGGATTGGTTTCCAAGCTCAATTTCGAGAGAACAAGACAGGAGCTGAGGCATGAGGCGAGAATTACCATAGCCTTATGACAGCTTCATGGCTTTCAATAAATAAAGTCAATGATTTAACAAAATCCTCTTTGGGATTGCCAATAGGATAGCTCGACTATTTACTCGACGCTATTATACTACCAATAGCACACCCAACGAACTACTTTTATCCCATTCTGTAATATTTACAAATGCCACACAACACCACGACACAAACAGCTTCAGAGCTCCACACAACTACACAAGGCAAAGCAAAGGCATCATCATCATCATATCACATAATAACATTCTATCCACCCAAAAGCCACGAAAATATTCTCTCCCTGAGCTCAATTCTCGACGTACAAGCCGTTCTTATACCCAACCAGCTATCTCGCGTGTATTATCAACTTTTTCTGCTACAAGACTCTTTCCGCTTGCGGGTTTTGCTTGTACGTGTGCATCTGCCCTCCGATAAATCCTCTCCTCCTTCACTCCACTAGTATTAGATATATCCAATGCAGTGCAACATGTTGGCAAAAGACAGTTATGGGCTTTATAGACAGGAAGTTTACATAAGTAAATTATAACAACTCAATCTTCCATTTTAGCAAACGATACAGAAACTGTTAGCTGAAAAGCTGAATTGCATTTGCAGTATCTTTTTATATCTCTCTGAGAAGTGGTACATGGGAAGTGTGCTGTGTACAGTCGGAGCAGAAAAAGAATTTATAATAATAATACGCAAGAGACGGGAAGAGTTACAGTTATTGACTGAACAATTGACAATGTTAGACTTGGCTTGACTGCGGACTCGTTTGTCAATCGGACGGACACAAGGAATACGTAAATAATTTAATCAGTGTACAGATATTATTGTAGGATATCCTCAAGTCTCAACATTCCCAATGTCTCATTCCTATGCAAAAACTCTGCAGTCAAATCAGCATAGTGCTCTTTCTGCCTCCTCCATTTTAGTACTGTTAACAAACAAAATCGTTTGAAGAGTCACATGCATGCATTACTAGAATTATAGGTACTTAAATAATGTAGGCTTTAGTAAACCTTCACATTTATATGCTGCAATTACTTATTTTCCAAACTTCCCAACAATTTCTACCTTGTGCATTTACAAAACTTGCACAGTGCACATAATATTAAACGCAGCGTATATAGGAACTGTATAGATGTGTATTGACTTCCATGACTTTCATAACGAGATTTGAACAAATTTCGTGTTCATGGTGTAAATTATCGTGTGGGAATACTTGAGCAGTATTTGTTGGCTCCATATTCTTCTTATGTAATGCATTTTCTGTTAGTGTACTTCTGTTGTAAACCACTACACACTTACCTACACAAATTACACATGCAAAAGCCAAGAAAGATGAAAGGAAAATGAAGCACCTCTACATGCACTTACAGAGTGCCCCACATATGTTACGCTGCACTCTTGTTGAATTTTAAATAGAAAATTGTTGGTAGTGGTAGAAAAAAGAATTAGGTAGGTATACAATACATATAGGAAGTACGTACATTTGTATACAGTGGAGTCAGTGACAGTAAACGAAGGGATGCCCGCATTCCAAGTATGCAACGTAAAGATTTATGGTCCAACTCTAATCTCTTTGCAATATTTCCTTGTCTTTATCCATTTACTTAACCTTTCCTTCCTCATTTACATATTTCACTTTGCTGTTTGCAAACGTAAGCAAAGCGCAGTGTGCGTAAAAGCTTCAATAGGCATTTAAGAAACTTTCCTCTGAAACTTTAATAACTGGATGCCTATAATAATTATGTATATTTCACTTATGACATTCCCTATAACGACTCTCCATTCATTCTTACGTTATTGCAGCAAAGAGACCTTTTGCAGTCGTGGATTTAATATCAGAGCATTATCCAAGCAGAATTTCGTTTGAAAATTGCAGTTGAAAATTAGCCACGTAAAGCGTAAATAGTACTTAAACAACTTAGTCGTAACATTAGGTCAGTTCTTATTATTGTCCTGAAGCAGTTGAAAATGACTTCCGTTTTGTTATTGTTCTAAAACAAGTAGGTATGCGCTCCAGCAAAAAGATTTTTTCCTTAGACAACACTTGAAATGAAGTTTGGCATTGAGAGTGAAAGCGGGGAAAGTCAACTCATCTACAGAAAGTCATGGTGAACTGTATAGCTTTGTATATGAAGAAGTTTTGCAGCAAGTACCTAAATTGTACACAAGTTGTACACAACAATAAAAATAAATGTTAAAATAAAAGTTAAAGTATATCGAGCGTTATAGGAGAGAAAATATGGTAGGAAAAACATAGGGAGTGGTGGCAATATCTTTATATGTGTAGTTTGTATACAAAGCAATAATATAATTCTTAAAGTCTTGACAAGATGAAAATCTAATGTCATGTAAAAGGAAATGTTGTGTGCCTTTCTCTTCATATCGTCTTCTTATGTACATTTTTATCCTGAAACAACTTTACAAACCCGAATAATGTGTTGTCGTCTCATCTTTCTTGTGTAATGGCAGATAAGTAAAAGTGTAAGGAGCTCTTGCTCTTTATACGACCACTCTGGGCATATTGGCCTTGCGTCTATATATAGGAATACTAAGCATTGTGCTTTTTAAATATAGCAATTTGTTTCGACAGAGTACAAATTGCTTTTGTATCTTTCTAACTAATGCTGTGTTTTTGTATAATCAACACATAAAATTGTCTGGTCTGTAGTGGGCCAAGCGGAACTCCTCGCTGGGCCACTTTGACAAGAATGACAGCAGAAGCTTCTGCTTTACTCACAAGGCACAGCCTTTTTACACAGGCTTCTCCCCACTCTCATTTTGTCTGCACTTGTGTAGTTTTCTGCATACGCTTTGTTTATGTCTGTGCTGTAGACACGTGGAGCGGATATTATATTACAACATGTAATGGATAATATATGCTTCTATTTCTACTTCATGCATGTGTACGTGGATTGCTTAAGTATACAGATATATAGGAGAATATAAGCAAAGAATGGCAATCTGTAGAGAAATGAATACTCGACATAATCATTATCCCGCATTTGAATGGGAAGATGATGGGATGAGACTCGTCAAGTAAATTCGGATTATGAGAAAAGAAATCGTCTCGTTGAAACTAAATAGCTGGATCTAATAGTTCATTTTACGTAGTACTACGTTGTAACAGCATTATCTTTATTGTCACTCTATGACAGGCCATCTCTCCTTCAACTTTACTCAATTATTACCATCGTCAACAGAAAATACAATGAACATCATTATTTTCAATGTCATTTCAGTTTTTACTAGTTTACATATATAAACGTAGTACCTACCTAATTGAATATGCGGAAACATAGACAAATATGACAAGTCCGCAGTCATTTTCCATTGTTTTCTACAAATTAAGCAGATTTTTTTATCAAAACGAATTGTGATGCAAAAAGTTGTAGATTTATTACTGTACTACTATATAAAATATACTATTGTAAAAACACGGAATATCCAGTTTATATACATAAACTGGATATTCCGTGTTGTAAAAACATGTAACAATTATCCGAGACAAAATTGATATTGAATTTAATATTGCATAAGGTTGTTATTACATTTTAATACAGCGTGACAACAAAATACAATTTGATGCCTATAAATACAATGGGTCCATTGTATTTTTCTCCGATTTCTTGTATATGTACCTATTTGTACTACTTTCAATTTGCAACTTTAGTTGCTAACTGCGTATAATATTATCATTTTTTATATAACAGTTGCTACAAATGTTCAGTTATGATGTTGGTTGAATGGTTACGTTAGATAAAGGTTACATTATTATTATTTCTGTGTAGGTATTCATGCTAATGTAAATTGTTTTTCTATGTTGCAGAGTATCATCTCTATCAGTCGGTATTTACAAGATATATCACAAGAAACCGGAGCAGAGAGAAAGTCTCAAGTTTCGGAGAATCGGTTTTCGTGGAGCGTGGATCTGGAGAAGCAGCGAACATATCGGTATACACAAAAACGAAATTGTTATGTATATCATGCCATAGAAATGAAATGAGAAGAAGAAAAGAGAATGTCAAGTGAGTCCATGCAGTAGAACTAGCTTTAGTAACTTCACTTGTTAGTGCCACGAAAGCATCACACACTGTTGTCTCACATAAACACACACAACATATACACGTTTCTACACACACGCGCTCCTTAGGGAAAAGTCCATTCAATCCTGGTTAACATTTTGGAAAGCAAGAAGAGAACGAGAGAGAGAGAGAGGTTTAAGTTGATAACAAGGAAATAAGATTGAAGAAACGCAAGTTTTATTTTGCTGCTTTAGTGTGGTATTGTTATGGGAAAGATGCAGCCGTCAAGTAAGTTATAGAGCACTCACTCAGGACAATCAGTTGAATCCGTATAATATGTCCAAGGCGGGTTCTCATTTCTCTCGCACTCGTGCCCGCAAGAAATTAGATAAATTCATTACATAAATGTCATTTCCCTGCTTCCCCGAAATTTTTCTCTGTCTTTTCCTATCTATCGAATTCCTCGTATCTCTTGTGAAATGGAAAACCAATAATGTCACGAGACAAACAAAACGAGAAAAGAAACCAAACGAACAACAATTCTCAGAAATAGAACGACACAAATAATGAAATCATAAATAATGATGCTTTTTAAAAGACATCAAAAGAAAAATAGAACCTATTTTTGTTTTTCTTATAAATATATACGAAGGTTGATACACAACCATAGTCCTTTATAGACACTACCGCTGAAGAATAGCAGTGACAATTATGTCAAGTGCTAATAATACTCAATGAACAATGTAATGGACTTTCAACGTATCAATCACCATCATCATCATTACATTAATCTTCTGTAGTGCTAGCGTTGTATTCGACTTCTGTGTAGGAAATTAATACTTTTCGGCAAATAGACAAGCCCCTTTGTCTCTCTTTATCGGCATAAGGTATCTTTACCTTTACTTAAATTACACAGAAGTGTAATTATTTTTTTCTGTGACATATCTGTACGATTTCCCTTTACTTGTCTAGAAATATGCACCCTTTATGCTGTAATGGGGCAAGCGGCCGCCTTTGTTCTCCGTGTTTGCACAAAACTGACATGTTGATATTTCAGGAAAGCCTAATCAAACATAACTACGACTACGAGACACTGTGCAAATAATATTGCAGACACCTACGTTTACTTCTACAGATAATTCAGATAATAATAATAATGGCATCAGAAATCATTTATACACATCTGAAATTGTAATTTCTTTCCAAATGGTACCAAAGAAAATATAATAGTAATATTTTATACTAGGCAGTTTCTTTTTTGCAAATGTACAGATAGTGATAGTAGTGGACACATACCTACTTTACCTACCTATAATTATAGTAGTGATACAATTCTACTGTACTCTCCTATATTATGATTTATCTGCCACTATACTAGTATTCTATTTACATTCAATGCTAAACAATAATCATGATAGATAACAAAATATTGACGGAAGGTTATTTCCATCGTCCCATCCAAATCGTTCAATCTTACTTATATCTGTCTTGGTGGACCTTGTGGATAGTCGATCATGAAAAGTGAAACATCAAGAGTGAAAGTTCTATGTATGCATTTTACAATTTGTTGGACGAGTAATATTTAATTTTAACAAGTAATTTTATTTACGATAATTAAAGTAGATGCATTTTATCTTTTTTTGCTCCTGTTTTAACTACATTGACTACATACGTCTTCTATTTGCGACGTGGTTAAATAAATAAATAAAAACTTAGGTTATTATGACGCTTACATATTGATAAAATAATATGATTGTGATAATGACATGTGAATGAGAAATATAATTGAAAAGTTGTACCACTTTTCACTTCTTGCACATAACAAATTTTTGGCAATTTTTAGTAAAATAAGTTATTCATTTAATTCTATCACATACCATACAATACTACTTACTATAGTACTTAATCTACAAGTATAGTGAAAGCAAATAGAGAATGCAAAGCTAAATAAATGTGTCATTTATCAACATAATGTGCATATAAGAATTGATGAAAATATCTAAACACTTAATAATAACATACGTATCACAACCCAATTTTTACTTCGAATGATAAAGGTGCATGATTTGCAGAAACGATATAAATATCATCATTACATGAAAGAACTGATAGTAGTAGATAATAGGGGACGAAATGAAATGATTTAACGTACTGAATTTTTATTGCAGTGATAGCATCGTTTCCTGTCAATTTCCGTCAAGTTTATCGGATTGTGGTGGTGCTGATGCTTTTGTGTAAAGTAAATTGAGTGAGACAAGAGGAGAAGACTTGGGAAAAGGAAGAAAAGGACACGAATTCAAAATGATGATGGTAATGACGGCATTTCTTCCCATACCTTCGGTGATCATGGGAGAAGCCCCTTTACCTCTGGACAACTATTTGTACTTGTCCTCGTCACCATTGCCACCCGGGGATGGAAGCGGTGCCGCAGGTGGTGGCGGTTTTATTGACGGTGGTGAAAATAATGTTTCCGTTGCTGGTGTCAATATCACATGGGACTTGTCGTCGATGTCAAACGGATCGATGAGAAATGAAACGGCGGTTGTGGGTGGTGAAGATATTTTATCTTTCAATCGGGAACTGCTTCTCGAACAGGAATTGGCAGAATACCCAATTCGTGATCCGCTCTCTGTGGCCATTCCAATGACGCTTATTTATGCTTTGATTCTGTTCAGTGGATTGTTGGGAAATATCAGTACCTGTATCGTGATTGCTAGAAATAATTATATGCACACAGCTACCAATTACTATTTATTTAGGTAAGCAAGCTCAAAAAATAAATAAAGCAAATCCAAGTAACAAGTTTCTTTTTAAAACCCGAATTTTGACATGGAATTTTATGTATGCAATTTTACAGTTTAGCCATGTCAGACTTACTGTTACTTTTAACTGGACTTCCTCAAGAGATTTATCACTTGTGGGTGAAACATCCCTACTTCCTTGGTGGGGCATTCTGTGTCATTCGAGGGCTAATGGCAGAGGTGATCTACTATTTATTTTCATAACTCGTGTACCTAGGAAGTAACATTATATTTTATGGCAAAGCTAACTAGCATATAATTTACCTTTTGTTACAAAATTGATAACAATACTGTTTTTTGTATAGGTCGCAACGAACAGTTCCATTCTCTGCATTGTCAGTTTCAGGTAATGAGTTCTAGGAAATAAAACAGTTTTTATCTTTATCAGTTTTCTATAAAAAATATTTTGTAACTGTTAACAAAATGTAATTTCTTTAGCTTGGAGCGATTTGTTGCAATTGTATATCCGCTGAAAAGGTGAGTATCCGAAATTACGCTTAATTGTTCTCAAGTTTCACTAAAAACTTTTATATACCTAATCCGCTAAAAGTTACCCTTCTAGGCAAGTGCGAAGTATATTTGTGCAATGTGCATGGCCCTGAGGAGTAATTATTATGAACGTTTGATATATCCCTGGACTAATGTCTGTGAACCTTATAGTAATGCTACATATAATACACTTACTACACCAATTCTTCCCTCGTGTTGTATGTGGTAATGAAAGTACCTATGTGTGTTTGCTGGTGGTTGTCTAATGTCACTGTGTTAATTTGATTTCATTGCAGTCACAAATTGTCTCAGCTCTCACGCGTCATTCGGATCATCTGCATCATTTGGCTAGTCGCATTTTGTCTCGCTTTACCACAGGCAGCTCAGTTTGGTGTGAAGGATCAGGTGAGTCTATAAATATATTTCCTTCTTTCTCTCAACTCCTTTGGCTATCGACATACACTTTGTTCTGTATTAGGTACTTACTCCTTAGGTACTTACTCCTGAACGGAAAATTTCCACCCATTTGATATTAAAACGTTCGTGACAAAT
This sequence comes from Pogonognathellus flavescens, assembly GCA_019776165.1. Lineage (NCBI taxonomy): Eukaryota > Metazoa > Arthropoda > Collembola > Entomobryomorpha > Tomoceridae > Pogonognathellus > Pogonognathellus flavescens. The sequence continues at coordinate 62,333 of JABASD010000479.1, forward strand.
CCATATGATATTATAGCTTATAGTATTCTGAGTTTATGAACATTACAGTGGTGGTGAGAGCAGATGAGAAGGTTGGAGATGAATGCCAGAACAGCAGAGCACAGATGTAAAACGTGTGCGTCTCAGACTCAAATAAGCACCAACAACTCTGCCAGAGTTAATTAAAGTCAATTAAAGATAGAAAGTCCTTGAGGATGTTCTTTGTGAGGAAAAGAGGAAAAGTTCTGTTGTTGAATAGCTAACAGAGAAACTAATTGCCAGTAACAAATCACCCAGACCTTCGATTCTGCCTAAAGGTCAACCATAACATTTGCACATAGCAATTGTGAGAAAACCAATTGCAAATTCATGACTGCTCCCCGAGTTACTTTTGCTGTGTAAAGTAGCTAGTGCTTTCCCAATCACTTTCTGTTTAATTACTCCTTTGCGGAGTGTGTACTCACATTCTCCTGATGCGTGCACTACCTGCCCTACTACATTCATTTCATTTCTATTTACTTACCTGGTGCTTTTAAGAGTCACCTTAACAATTACACACAGTCTCTTACTTATCTGCTATCTACTTCACACTGGAATAACGACATTAAAAAATACCATTGGTTAATAAAAGTTTTGTTGTGCACGCATTGATCAAGTGATATTCAATGGGTTTGCTAACACAATAAACTCTGTGTATGTTTTCGTGGAAGGTACATAGATTTCTTACGAAAGGAAGGAAAATTACAATCGCACAATGAAAAGTCAATTCCATATGCAACAAAACACTAATTGAGAAATTTCGAAATATGTTTACCTGCTTCTAGTACTACTCTCAACTCAATTATAATTATGTTGCTCCACTCACCACCCCAATCCCAATTTAAGAACAAAGCGAATCCTGGCAATAGAAATGTGAATTTGCACTTGCATTGCTTCAGCACATTAACCTGGACATAGAAAATTCATTTTAGTGCGGAGAAAGGAGTATTTCGCAATGAAATACGATTACCTATGTTAATGGAATGTATTATAGCAGAATAATTTAAAGTAGGTATACCTAAATATGTAAAACAATTTCTCAACTAATGAAATCATGCATGTACTGTGCAAGGTCGTTGCTGAGCATAAATACGAGAAGCGAGAAACTGTGTAAGGAAAATCCATTTAATTTGCTCTAAAGAATTAAAACCATTACTTAGAACAATCTACAACATATATAGATTACGCATTGTTTGTTTGTGTAACCTTGTGTAGTGTACTCGCGTATAGGTATTTGTTACATAATCTTCTTTAATGGCAAGCGTAGCTAGAATCTGAAAGTAATCATTTTCCCTGTCTGTTTGTGACACTTTTGCTTTCCTTGTTGCTTTGTAGTTCTCATTTGAAACAGCAGTAAATATATACGTATTTTAGGTATCTATAATATTCCACATGGATGTGGAAAGTCATGAATGATGGAAACAGAAGAAATGGATCGGAAAATACACTTCGCTTCAGTTGTAATGTAAATAAGTCATTGAATTCACAATGAAAAGGGTAGTACGTTTACGTTTGTTTAATATGAACTGATAAATGTACTATGGGTACCTTTGAAATACAATTTCCTGCCTTGCATCCCTCTGTATGCCGATTCAATTTACTGTGTTGAAATTCTGTTAACGAATCTGTCAAAACATTGTAGATATCTGCATTTTGCACAGGATCAAAAGGCTTTTCTTATTTAATGCTTGCCAAACACGCACTCGTTATATCATTTTATACTCTTTGGCAAGTCTGGCGAATGCATCAGTGAGAATGAGACAAAATAACGTTTTTACTGCATTTTATACGTGCAAACACTATCTGTATATTACCTAAGTGTATTATTGAAAGTAAACAATAGCACAAGTACAAACGCATCTTTGTTTATGTGGGAACAATAGAATTGTGCTAAACTCCAAATGAAAAGGATTGCCTCCATGAAAATGAGAGTAAATAAATAAACCATTACACAAGAAGAGTGTGGAGACGTTTATTTGTTGGTTGCAAATCGGCGTAGGTGAATTGACACGTTTTCGGCGTGCGGCCAACAAATTTAGTTTTTGCTAATATTTAGTAGCAGTCCCTTTCTAGTAGTGTATGTATATATGTAACAAATCAAATATGCATTCGTGTTAGGCATATCAAAATCTCTTTGATGGCCCCTGAGTTTTAGCACAAATTATATTTCTAGGAAATAAATAGAACAACAGAACAACTTCAGATGTTTTTTAAACATTATGCTGTAATTGCAGTTATGATTAAATTTACTTTGTAACAAATTTTTATCTGAACAATTCCTGTAAATGAAATTGATGAAACGTAACATTTGTATTGAAGTTTTGATTGTGTAATTTGTTGTTTTCAGATGAGCAAGCATAATGAAGAATGGGTTCTTATCAAAGGAGCTTGGTGCACGATCGTGAGGCAGATATTTCCATATGCATTTCAGATTTCCATTTGTGTTTTCTTTGTAATTCCGATGACCATCATCACTGTTCTCTATGTGATGATTGGTCTCAAACTTCGGAGATCTCGTGGTGGACCCCATCGAAACATTCAAGAGCTCACAGTTGAGCCGAGGAACACCTCCAACAGGCATTCCCAAAGTCATGTCATTCGAATGCTAGGTAAAAATTTTACTTCAATTCATGAATTAATACGTGTGTCAAAAACATTGTGATATCTGATATTACTGTATTACTAAATAGATTCTAAAATTGTACCATGTACACCTACAGATGGAAATATTGTTAAAACTTGTATATGTAAATGTATGGTACGTGGCAAAATAGGTTGCACACGAATTGAGAAATTGAGACAAATTTCCATTATGCATCACATTTGCTGCTAACAAAAAAGGTATCATACCTGATACCTTGTAAGTAGCTAAATACTACGCCGTTACTTAATGCTATTATAGATTAAATGGCACACTCTTCTCGAGTATTTTTTAATAATGGCTCTGCAAGCACATTCAACAGTAGTTAAACAGTGGTGTTGTTGTTTTTTACGTTAAGGTATATCGATTACATTTGCTTTGACTAACATTTAAAGCGAAATCCCTGGAATTTCCCGACATGAAAAATTCTAAAGGCAGACATGTAAGGCTTTCTTGTCGTTAATCTGAAGAACCGAATTTTTTATGCTGAATTTCCATTTCGGAAATGAAATTGTACAATGAACTGAGAGGAACTGAGAAGCACGCAAGGGGATTGTGGGTATCGACAGTATATTAAGCTTCAAGCTACACGTAATAATAATGACTATAAATGTGATTAGAGCATGAAGATATCTATAAGCAGAAAGATATTGTTATTCTTGCATACCTCCTTCGGTGTTTGCAGATTACTTCTTCAGAAGTTTGCTACGGACATCGTAATAAACTTTACAACGAATTTAATGGCGATATAATATGTGATAGTATACATACTCTACAAATCTTACCTGCTTGTGCTTACCTATAGATGCATTAATAAAATAATCTTATTTACTTGGAGTATAGTTATGAACAGACGCACTTATCCTTAAAAGTACATCTGGAGGGAGCGCTCACGCTTCTACATTTCTCATAACTGAACACTTAGTTTAATGAAAAAGGTTCAATAAGAAATTGAGAATCCCTATCGTGAGTTTAAGGCAAACTGACACTCTGTGGTAGTCAGACACTAATAAAATACTTCAGTGATGTTGCAGCGCACTAATAAACAGGTGGACGTTCTCTTACCAGCAGGAGTTGGATGAAATAGTATCTCACTCAAAAATAGTCTCTTTTTTAACGAACTGAAATGTAACTGCTACAGGGAAAGCAAGGACAATCTGACATTTACGCTTGTTGCGTTTAGCTTTATATGGCCGACACGAGTTGATTAGTGTCAACGTTGTAAATGATGTTGGGTTCCTGAGATTCTAGCATCTTTTTAAAGCATATCATAATTTTCATAACTTACAGAATATGTTATTCTTACGACTGTTACGAGTGCAGCATGCATATAGACCTCAAACACGCAAATGACATAAGAGCATCTACTAAAAGTAAAAGGTAGAGAAAAGTAGGTTTTTGAGGTATTTCAACTCGAGGTATTTCTCATCTGAGTCTCAGGGTTGAAAAATGCGACAAAGAAATTTTGACATACAAAAAATAATGTTATATATCTTCAGATAAGTTTGTAAATGGTAAATGTACTGAAAAAATATTATTAGCAACATAATTCTGTGGAAAACAAATTAAATGACACATTATTCTTTTCGGTTGCTACTCTTGCGATTTCTTATATCTGAAATTAGAATGAAAATGTGTTTTTGCGTTGTAGGATTGAGATAGGCATATATATTAGCCTTTGGACTGATGGTGTTCATAAGTTGTCAATAGGTTATGGTGATGACTATGTTGACGATGACATTTTGAGTGTTTTTCTAACACCCAATTGGCTCTTGGTGAACTCATTAGAATGAGAAATTATTTCAGAAGCTTATACAGAATCAAGAAATTGAAATCGTTCAAACTCGCATTAGTAAATACTGCACCTTCTTCTGTTTACTACGTTCAAGTAGGCACTCATGCCACGTCGGGCAAGAACATTTATTCGGGTTAGTCGAGTGACTTGGGCTAAGTTGGCTGATTCATCAGACATTCTTATCGCTCGTGGTTTATACGCAGAGATAGTGTGAATATGTAGTGAATGTAATGTTCTTCCTTCGTGGATGAGCCAAGAAAAGAAAACGTTAGTTGGAAGAACAGACTCGTTCTAAGTGCAGAGCAGAGCAGTTAGATTTTAGCTATCTCTTGACTCAGTCAGTTGCGTTTGCCTGTTGTCTTGTGCCAAAGAAATTTTGGAGTGTGGATGAGAATGAAGGATCTAATAGACACGATTTGGAAAATGATGATGCGATAGACTGTAACCAATGCAAACCGGATTAACTACCACTACCCAACATTATTACGTATCAACGTACGTACACAAGCAAGAACGAAAATAGGAAAACATACATTTTCCAAATCAAAACATTCCATAGAGAATGTGACGGGATAAATATTTTTAGAGGTCGTGTTAAGAAAGGCTTGACTGTGTGTATTTGCATCAAAGTAATCATGTAATGTATCCTTAGATGAGTGTGCACGTTTTTAATCTTCTAAGCTTACAATGGATATTGCTAAACTATACGCTAAACCCATTCTTTCACCAATACCATACCACCATACTATTAGTATACAGATACAGATCGTAGTTGAGTCAGAAAATTAAAACCTTATAGGTGTAACTATTGATTAACAAAATGCAATCTATATGAAGTCAACACAGAATGCAATAGATTTGTATACAATTATATGTATTTGGTGCATATAGTAAGCTTCTAGCTGGTGTTGTTTCGTTGTTGAATTCATTATAATCTGTATCTATATACAATACATACATGATTAATATTCTATTTGTTTTGGGACTACAAGTTATGTATGGGATGATCATTTATAAAAATATCTGTGTGTATAAAAGGCTCTATTGTGTATCAATAAGGATTTGTTTCTGTATCTTTCATTCTAATGACGTAATACTATGGTAGGTATCCACTTAAAGAACATTTTTATATTGGCAAGCGGATGTTTACATGGTTAAATAGTTTCAGTAAACGTATAGAGGAAATCAATAAATATGGAAATAGAATTAGAGAGCAAAAGAAATTCCATTGAGAATGAGATCAGTGATCTGTCTTGTTTTACTGTGCCTATTTATTCTGTGCATCAGTGTAGTGTCCTATTCCTATCACGCTTTAGACTTAAATTGTACTGAAGCCTTGATGTGTGTTGTGTATGGAATGTCCTTTGGAAGATTCCAATCGCAATTCGACAGATTTAGGATATCCACTTGAGAAAATAGTTTTTGAATGAGTAAGCCGTGACTGTGTAGCAGCGACGGGATAAGGTGTCTATGAATAAATGAATAAAAGTGGAAAAGAACAAGATTGGTGTGCGGAGCATGACATGAAACGTTAATATTGGATTTTGTGTCCATGTTTCTTGACAGTGGCAGTCGTCGTGGCGTTCTTCATCTGCTGGGCACCATTCCATGTACAGAGGTTGATGGCAATTTATGGGACATCCCAGGGAGATGAGACTTCCAAATTATTCGTCATAATTTATCAAGGGGTGACCCACGTGTCGGGGATTCTCTACTTTGTCTCCACGTGCATCAACCCCATTCTGTATCACATCATGTCCAATAAATTCCGACAGGCTTTTAAGGTACTTCCACCACAGATTCCACACGTAGAGAAAAAACAATTCCCATTACTTTTTTACCCGTGTAATGAAAATAGCAATGTGGTTTTTGTTTTTACGTTCCTTTCCTGAATACAAATGAACTTTTCCTCGAATATTAACATTTGTCCGTAATTTTCCTTTTCAGGACACAATGGGTCAATTCTGCGGTCGTCCAAGTTCCAGACTGCATAACCGAACATATTCGGCCGTGTCCCACTCTCACCGTTCCAGTCGGATGGGAGGACTACATCACGGGAGTCGTCGAGAGCAAATTGAGTCTTGTGTGAATTGTCGTCACACGCCGACCATGTGCTCGTGCCGTGGAAATTCCCATAAATATCTCCGTAATTACAACTTGGATCAACCTTGCTCCGAAACGACGTCATTGTCTCATCTGAACTCAAGTCCGTCGGAAAAGGACAGAGTCATAGCCCTCTCCACTTTGGATAAAAGGTCTGTCAGAATTACCTCAGCTTACTCCAACTGCTCCAATCGCCTCACACGACTTGCTCCTCTGCCAGACTTGGATGAATGCACTTACTAATTTAATAATAGTACCTTCACAACTCTTAGCTAACTATAGTGCTATAACAAAGCTGTAAACACTAATCAAGTGAAATAATTGTCGCAAGTAGACTTATACACTAATTATTAGTCTTCAGTAACTGTCTGACCAAATATTGTGTTTGTGAAATTAAAAATATAACTAACTATCTGATATTAGTACACTATTATAAGAATAGAAGGCTATTATTAGGCTGCCTATTGCTAATTTATAGTGCGTATCGTTGTAAAAGCAAAATGCAATGTCAATCTGCACACAGAAAATAATATAATCCGTATACACTCTAAGTGAAAGTAATTTTATGCATTTATCTGTATGTACGTAAGTAACGTAATTTTACTCACAATAGCAGCAGGTAGGCTGTAAATCACAAAGTAGTGCAATAATACACTTAGAAAGCACGTAGAAATTAAAAAGCTTGATGTTGTAGTAATTATATTACGGGGTAATGGTATACAAAGTATGTAATGTAATCATGTTGGTATTTAATCTCTTACATAAATTACGTAAGTACATTTAGTTATAAGTTTGGACTCGTATGATTGCCATTACCACTTCATAGAAGCATAAAATGCTTTTGTAGAGATTGCCTCAGTCATTATTATTATTATTAATTCTACAACAAAAATAAAACGAGTCCTCAGAAGGCTTGCTTATTGTTAGTGTTAGTACACATTTATTAATACGGGGTTACTATACTAATTGGATTTAATGGAAATGGGCAATTGGGGAGAGCTTTGGGCAAATGAGCCTTCACGGATTATTATTAGTAATGCCCTTTTTATGTGTGTGTAACTAATTAGTGAAACATGGTTAATTTTACGGCGAAGCATGCAGCTCTCCGCAAGTTGTACGCGACAACACTCTATTCATGAACACATACTACCACATAGTTTGGATTTTTATTGGGGAAAATAGTAATTTGTATAAAATTACGGGATGGACAAGAAAAGTACTAAAATAAGTAATAGTTTGATATTTGCATGTGAACACAGAATTGTGTTATTAGAGTCTGCTCTGCTGTATGCAAAATGCTATATAAAATTCCACGCGATATGCCAAACGCCATAAACACACGATCATCATGTCATATGTAAAAATATGACTGGAACTAATGTTCTCTTTTATGAAGCCAGGGACCACTATGTCAAGAATCCAAGTCAAATGAAAGTTCAGCTCTAAGAGCATTCCTGTCCCGAAAGACTACAAATAGCCGGCCTAAGCCTACTACTACGGGCAAGAACAAGAGCAACAAGAGTGGAGGACGCTCTTCAGGGTCCTCATCCTCCTCCAGTGGTTGTAACCTCATCAAATCCCGCCTATCCAACAGTAGACCTCCAAGTGACCCTTTTGAGTTAACAAACACGTACAATACGGTTGTGGACGCCAAAGGGAAAACAAAAACGACGACAGCCGCATCAACGTCAAGTCCTCCCAGATTCCGGGCAACGCTTCACAAGAACACCTGTCGGGCTACGAGCTACACGTCGGTTGACAGTGGGAAGTCGAATAACACAATTAGCAACAGCAGTCTCCAGGACATGGACGATAGCGAATATACTGGAGAAGAATTGGCCAATTACCTTGCAGAACTTAAAAATACCTCCAAGAAATAAATTTTATTACCAGATATAATGTTGAAATACAAAGGAAAATATTTCTTCTACATTGCTAATCGAAAAAGGTAATGGTTTGGTAAGCTATTTGTAATTGCTCTGCTGAACGGTCATACATAATGAAGATGAAAATCACGGAAATTAGAATTACAGATATATATGTGCAGAACATTATAATTATGAATATGTTTTCAGTTCATTTTTCCGGATGCTATATTCCAGTTTTTTGGGAAGAAGAAGCACACATAAAAAGAACTGCAGGATTTGCAGGAAATTCACATACACTTATTGTGAGCTAGTCTTTACAATACAAACTCACATCACAACCAAATAAAATTATATCTAATCTAAATACACATTATTCGTTTTCATTGTTGTGTCTGTATTAAATTATAACTGCGCAGCTACTTAAATGAATACCTACAACTACAACACATTCAAATTCTAAGTAAATGTTAAAGTTGAAATACATAATATATTATAACTCTGTTTCGATTTCAAAGCTTAAGAAGAGATTAGTGGTTGTACCTTGTACGTATATAGATTGTAAGTTGTAAGTAATTGATAATAATGTAACAAATATCTACATGTTGTAATATTGTAATAAAATTATATTGAATGGGAAAATGTTGTAATAATATTATATCCCCCCCCCCCCGCTAGAGGTACCACTTACATAACATTTATATAGTACTTATTATTATTAATTGTAAGTAAATGTCATTGTTGTATCATTTAAAATAGTATGAATTATTCTCTTCTAAAATGCTGTAAATAGGTACTACATACAAATATAAATGGTGTATACAATACCTACCATAATTATTATGTTCATGTTTTATTTTACAATAATAAGTCAATAGGTTTATTACATAATATTATGTCAGTTAAACATTATTATTATGATGTAAACACCCAGAGTTCAGGAAAGGACGGGTAAAAATGTGTTTCTATATAAATATATAAATATGTAGTAGATTGCTATATGCAGTATAGTAAGTACATTTTTTAAGAATGCGAGAACAGACTTGACTCGTAATTGTTTAAGTTTCCAAATGGTTACAATTATTTTAATACTTTTCATTGAGCATTCTATGTTCTCAATTTTCATTAATTTCGTTCGTTTAATATTTTTAATTGACAATTTCTTTGGCAAAGTATTTTTGGTTCAAATAACTAGTACTTTCTTTATATATGTAGGTATATATCAACGCGTTGATATGTATGTCATGTCAAGAACTCTTTCTCTCTAATAAGAGTTTAACAAAATTGCGAATAAAAAATTGGTGTAATTCGTCGCAAGGGCGTAACCAAGATTATGGGAACGCGAAAGGTTTCGCGGAGGGAAGGCTGAATGTGACAGGTAAAATATTTTGAGACCATCGGCCGTAAATTTTCAAACAACTCTTTTTTTTCGGAATAAATGGGGGAGCTCAAACCCGGTGAGCCCGTACCTAGATATGCCCTTGGCCGCAAGTAAAATAATATGTACAATAATTTGGTTTGGTTTGATTCTCTTTTTGAGGCATGGATTTTGATCTGATGGTCAGTAATTTATAAACTTGAATTTAAATAGTTAAGCAGAAAATAGTAATGCAATGACTATATTCTCTGTAAGTGGTGATAAAGAAACGGTAAGTGGACCTAATCCAGAACATATATTTAAATTAAATAAATATAAAACAACTACCAATTAATGATTATTGATTACGTTAGGAATTAGGAATCTGTGTACAACAAAAATATTGCAAAATGTAGGAAATATTAGTGGAATAATATCTAAAAGTTACTGTTCAGTTCTAATTTGTGCGAATAGTATAGGAATTTATATGATTTGTGAAACGCAAACAAGAGATTACTATAAGCTTGCGTATTGGAAATTGAATTATGGAAAAATTATTTGTGTATTTCGAAAAATCCATAATCCAACAAAATGTGGCAAATTAGGTGCATTTTTTAAGATTCTTCAGTTGTTTTCAGTTCTCAGACAGTGAATTATTAAGATGAATCACAGTTTTGTCCACCACATTGCAGATTTTATGAAAAGTGGACAAATTTCATTTTGGAGACCAAAAATATATTAAAATATTATAAGAAATGGGTATGAATATTAAAACACATTGCCAACAATGTACTACTATTCAGTGCTGATATCCAATTTTAGTGTAATGTCATACATTGTGTTGTAATTGTACAATTAAATAAAATCATAATTGTTTTTGTGAATTTATATCTGCTTTGCTGCACGTCCTTAATTAATTTTTTCTATTATAATTTCGTTTGACAGGCCCATATCACGAACCTAATTTTAAGCAAACTTTAACGTTAAAACGGACATATCCTCTACAAGAGCATATCTAGGATTGAAATCTGGATGGGTACCATCGCCAGCGATCTAGAGGGAGATTTAGATCCCAAGGGCACAAAAAGGACTTTTAGCCCTTTTTTCGACCCTGAAAGAAGTCCGTGCACCTAGTGCTGTAATGTAAATACGCCTTTGTTACTCTAAATATGTGTAGTAGACGAACCTTTATTTCAAGCGCTTGCAATTTGTTACAATTTGTCAGTGAATGTAATTTTGTAGTCGAAACAGAAGTGATGACGCCTTTATCAATTTTCAAGTGTTCTTATTAAGTAGCGACTTGAGCTACTTTATAGGAACGGGTATGATGTCCGTCTGTCTGTCCGTCCGTCTGTCCGTCTGTC